>CAUYQU010030936.1:0-50405 GCA_963574635.1 Cheracebus regulus | reverse complement strand
CTGGGAATGTCCTGGTCCGTGGGCAGTGAAAATTTATCGGTAAGTGTGGCGTCCACTGGCTCTTTGCGCTTTTACTGGGAGCTGCAATCCTGAGCTGCTAGTGATCGGCCATCTTGGATCTCTCTCTGTGACATGAGTTTTGATCTTCTCTGGTTAATGAAATTTTAGGGGAGGGGACTGAGGGCAATTTTGTTTCTCTTTCGCAGGTACACTTCCTATGTAGATAAGGAAACTTCAGAGAACAGCTTCATCCAGCATATACTGGTCTCCAATGGCCTTTAATTTGATACATCAGCATGCTAGGGTGCCTTATTTGGGGGTCACCCTCCCTAGATCCCTAACTATTCAAGAAATGTTTTAAAGCTCTTGCCTTATAGCTGAACATGAAAAAGTCCCCCTTTCCTCTTGCCTGAAAAGGCTGTCCTCTCTGTAGAGTGTTCTAGCAAACATAGGGCTCAGCCTCCTCATGCTCTGACTAGCACTATCAAACAGCCAAAGCACTTTCATCAGGTTAGGAAGGTGATGTATAATTAAAATTTGGTTAGAAAGGCCACCTGGGATCTTATCAAATATAAATCTAACGAAAGACCTCTCATTACTTTATAAAAGTTGGATAAAATATGTCAATGGAGAAGGCTCTGAGTAGAATCATCAGAGCCAGTGCTTCCTAGTCATAGAGTCGACGGAGTGCCCTGGGATTTTAGACACTGGTCATCACCAGAAGTCTGTCTTTTTCCAAACATGGTAGATCCTAGGTCAATTTCTGCCTGGGATAGAATGTTTCCTACTAGAAACATAGAATTATAAGTTTAAGCTAAATAAAGCACCAGGGCACAGTTTTACCTTTGAGGTGGAACTCTCCAAAGAGTGTGTGTTGGGGTAGTTTTCATCATTGATTCTGTGGGTATTGGGATTTCTGATTGGACCCAGAGACGATGAAGCCCAATTTTTTTTTATCAGCCCCTTTTCTTCTTCCAGAGTATAAAGTCATTAGCCATTCCCTCCAAAACACCTACCAGTTTCCTATGAGACCTGTTGTTAAGTTTGGGTGCCTCAGTCAACATGAGGTGTAATAGGCTCTAGGCATGAACATTGGCCATTATGTGCTTCCACATGGTGGAGAAAGGTGTCAGAAGCAGTGACAGCCTGCTCACCTGTCCACACCGAGAAACAACACAGCAGAAGCACAGCAGCTGGTTGTCACAGCAGCTCCTGCCTCTACCACTTTCTGGCTGTGTGACCTTGAACGAGTTATAGTCTCGGCCTCAGTTTCCTCATGTGTAAAATGGCTCTTCCACCAAGGGGTTATTGTGAGGATTAAGTGTGATTGTGTGTTCACGGGCTTAGCTCAGTGCTTGCTACACATTAGTCCCCATTAACTTTAGCTGTTACTATAAAAATACACCACAAAGCATCAGGCTCAGCCAGGACTATCACCGTCTCGTGCCATATCAGTTAACTAATCATGCAAATATGTCCTGGCTCTTTTCACTTGTACTTGAAGAACATAATATCATGTTTTATTGATATATAATATTTTACATATTTATGGGGTATGTATGATATTTTATTCCATGCATAGAATGTGTAATGATCAAGTCAGCATGTTTAGAGTATTCATCACCTTGAGTATTTATCATTTCTTTGTGTTAGGAACATTTCAGGCTTTTTCTAGCTACTTTGAAATATACAATACATTGTTGCTAACTATAGTCATCTTACTCTGCTGTGAAGCATGAGAACCTAGACCTTCTATCTAACTGTACATTTGTACCCATTAACCAACCTCTCTTCAACCCTCTCTCCCACCCACACACCCTTCTCAGCCTCTGGTATCTATTTTCTTACTCCTTCCATGTGGTCAACTTCTTTAGCTCCCATAGGTGAGAGCTAAAGATCATGGAAATACATGATCTTTGTCTTTCTGTGCCTGGGTTATTTCATTTAACATAATGACCACCAGTTCCATCCATGTTGCTGCCAATGACATGATTTCTTTCTTTTTTATGGCTGAATAGTATTCCATTGTGTATAATACATTTTCCTCATTCATTCAGTCATTGATGGACACAGGTTGATTCCATGTCTTTACCATTGTAAGTAGTGCAGCAGTAAACGTGAGCATGGGAGTGCAGGTATCCCTTTGATATATTGATTTCATTTCCTTTGGCTAGATACATAGTAGAAGGGTTGCTGGATCATGGTAGTTCTATTTTTAGTTTTTTGAGAAATCGCCATACTGTTTTCCATAGTGGCTGTTCTAATTGGCATTTCCACCAACAGTGTGTAAGAGTTCCCTTTTCTCCACGTTGTCACCAGCATATTTTATTTATTGTCTTCTTAATAATACCCATTCTAACTGGAGTAAGATGATATCTCATTGTGGTTTCGATTTGCATTTCCTTGATGATTAGTGATGTTGAGTTTTTTCATATACTTCTTGGCCATTTGTATGTCTTATTTTGAGAAACATCTATTCAGAAGGACATAATGTCACTTATGATAGAGTTATTTATCTGCTCTGCCCATCCACCAACTCCCCTACCCCAGTTATAGAGGAAGGCTGAATGCCTTCTCTCCCTGAATGGGAAGAGAGTTTTATTGTCATGAACTAGGAGTAGCCTTATAGCAGTTGACCCAGTCACCTCATCATAATCAGAGAGAGAAATGTATAAACTCATCATGCTGTAACTTTTAAAGAATCTTCCCAAAGTTTTTCTGGCCTAAAGTTAATAACCATTTATAGCAAGTCAACTCAATCAGTTATGTTGACCAACATTTTGCAAGCAATTGAAGACTAGTCTAGAAAGTTACCTTGCTCTAGGTTAAACATTTGATTGATATTTCTTAGATTGTTTTGTAGTCAGGGAATTTATTTGATTATACTTGCTGTCCATTGTTTTTAGGAAATTACTGTTTCAACCTTAAGACAAAGAGCTTTGAGGCTGTGAAATAGAACTGATTCCCAAATTACTTCTTTACAAGGATCTAGGTTCCCCTTTGCTTATCCCCTTGGGTCCTTTTCCAGGTTGGGCCAAACAATTTAACTAATGAATTTATTTTTAATCACAGGTGTCTTACTTTTTTGTGTGTGTATGAGATAACAAAACCCTACACAATGTATAGTTCTCTAAGAGGAAGGGATTGAAGGAGGCTTTCAATGAGAGAATTATTTGTCCTCTGCCTCTCAATGTTTGGCTTAAAACTCTTTGTTTCTGGACTGTCTTTCATCAGATTTTTTTAAACTCTGTTTTAAAAAACACAAAGGAACACTTAAGACCTGTGAACAGCGACCCACCCCAGATTAGCTAGAGTTCATAGCTGCAGAGAACACAGATATTATAAAATGTTCTATTAGGAACCAATTTCAGAAGAGTCTATGCCAAGTTCTTTAACAGAAATTCTAGAACCAATATATCCAATGTGTGTTATGTTTTTAATTTTTAATAAAGACCATTTTATCTGTTTACAAGGAGCTAGTCTCCCCTGTGCAAAGGACCCAATCTGGCAAGGAACTTTCAAAAGAGTCAGTTTGAAAGGTAATACCCTTATTCAATAAGGCTGTTGGCAACACACATAATTTATTTTTTTATTTTAATTAATATCTATTGGAATACATGAGATGTTTTGATACAGGCATGCAATGCATAATAATCTCATTATGGAAAATGGGTTATCCATCCCCTCAAGCTTTTATCTTTTGTATTACAAACAATTCAGTTATGCTCTTTTAGTTTAGTTTAGTTTTGTTTTGTTTTGTTTTTTTTTTTTGGTTTTTGAGGCAGAGTCTCGCTCTGTTGCCAGGCTGGAGTGCAGTGGCATAATCTCAGCTCACTGCAACCTCTGCCTCGTGGGTTCAAGCTATTATCCTGCCTCAGCCTCCCAAGTAGCTGGGACTACAGGCGCATGCCATCATGCCCAGCTAATTTTTGTATTTTTAGTAGGGATGGGGTTTCACCGTGTTGGCCAGGATGACCTCGATCTCTTGATCTTGTGATCTGCCAGCCTCGGCCTCCCAAATTGCTGGGATTATAGGCGTGAGCCATATGCCCAGCTCTTTTAGTTATTTTTAAATGTATAATTAAATTATTATTGACCATAGTCACCCTGTTGTGCTATCAAATAACAGGTCTTATTCATTATATTTTTTTGTACCCATAAACTATCCCCACCCACCCCCTATTCCCCCACCACCCTTCTTAGTCTCTACACAGAGAATTTTTCAAATTCCTTCTTTAGAATTGCTACTGGAGGCTTCAGAAGGCATCTCAAATATCCTAAAAAACAGAAAGTCTGTGTCCTTTCAGATGCGTCTGATTTTGGAAATAGCCACTTGGAGTTATATTTAGTAAATTATATACCTATTCAAATTTGGTGACAAAAATTTTAGTCAAAAACAAGATTATAAAAGAAAATGTGAGGGCATATCTTCATGACCTTGGATTTGGCAATGGCTTCTTTCATATAACACCAATAGACAGGCAATAAGAGAAAAATAGATAAAATGGTCTCCATTAAAATGTAAAACTTTTATGTGTCAACCTTGGATTTGGCAATGGTTTTTTTTAACATGACACCAAAAGTCAGGCAATATGAGAAAAATGCATAAAATGGTCTTCATTAAAATTAAAAACTCTCATACATCACAGAGTGACAAGACAACCCATGGAATGGAAGAAAACATTTGTAAATTATATACCTGATATATATGCAGATTATCCAGAATATATAAATAACTCCGTCAACTCAACAACAAAAACAAACAAAAGAAAACAAGCAAGAAAAAAAAAAAAACCCCACTTCAGAAATGGGCAAAGGACTTGAATAGACATTTCACTAAAGGGGATATACAAACAGACAGCACTTTTGGATTTGTGCTTGCCCAACAAGCACATGAAAAGGTCGTTAGAAGTCAGGGAAACTATTAGCATAAGCATCACTATCAGTAGTCATTAGGAAAATACAAATCCAAACCACAGCGAGATTCCACTCCACACTTACCGGGACGGCTACAATTTTAAAAAGGGAGGAAACTAATCATTGTAGGAGAGAATTCTGAGATGTTGGAACCTTCGCACATTGCTGGTAGGAATGTAAAATGGTACAAACACTGTGGAAAGGAGTTTGGCAGTTCTTCAAAACATTAAGCTTAGAATTATCGCATGACCCAGCAGTTCTACTCCTAGGTTATCTACCCAGAATAATTGGAAACAGGGACTCAGATACTGGAATGCAAACGTCCATTATAATAAGCAAAGGATGGAAACAACCCAAGTGTCTCTCCGTGGTTGGAAGGATAAACAAATTGCAGTCTAGCTATACAATGAATGTTATTCAGCCTTAAAAGGAATGAAGTTCTGATACACACTACAACATGGCTGAACCTTGAAAACATTATGCTTAGTGAAATAAGCTAGACCAAAAAAAAGGACAAATATTGTATGATTCTACCTATATGAAGTACTAAGAATAGGCAAATTCATAAAGATAGAACACCCATTAGAGGTTACCTAGGGTGGATTAAGGAGAGGAGGGGAATTGAGAGTTACTGTTTAATGAATATCGAGTTTTTGTATAGAATCATGAAAAGATTTTCACAGTAGTGGTGATGGTTGCACAATATGGTAACTATTAATGCCACTGAAGTGTACACTTTCAAATAGTTAAAATTGTACCCTATATATATAACATTTTCATGCTATTCAGCATTGAATATAAAAGATCGTATTTTGTTATTATCAGTATAAAATTAAGCATATTTTAGTTATATATATTTTACCACAATAAAAAAATTAAAATTTACAATAGTTAAAATTATATTTAGACAGGGTGCAGTGACTCATGCCTATAATCCTAGCACTTTGGGATGCCAAGGCAGAAGGATCTCTTGATGCCAGGAGTTCAAGACCAGTCTGGGCAACACAGTGAGACCCTGTCTCTATAAAAAGTAAAAATAAATTTTAAAAATTTGTAAATTATACTTGAGAAACCTGGCAGCCTTTCCTTTACTTTCTGTATAAATGCATTGTTGAAACAGTGAAATGGAAATCGATTTTGTATCAAATTAAACTTTATGTCAATATTTTTAAACTTACAAAACAAGATTATTAGGAAGTGATTAGACAGCACTTCCATGCCTCCTTTGGAGGTTAAAGCCCTTTTCTGGTGTAACAGGAAATGAAAGAGGGAAAACAGATAGATTCTGCTGTTCAAACGAATGTAGAACTCACAGTTAATAATTGAATTTGTTCCAATCACATGGTTCACATTCAGTGAGAGGAAATTAGATAGCTTGTGCTTTGTCAACTAATGTTGACATTAACACTTAGAATTGGGTAAATCTTCCCAAATATTGTCAGTAACCTTTCTCTTCTGATACTTGGATATGCAGTTGCTTCCTTAGGTGCTACCAGAGTACGGGTCATGTGGGTCCTCGCTGGGATTCCACCTAAGCTAAAGCATTGCAAATGATGCCTCATGTGCGACCCCGGTTCTCTTCCAGAGCACAGGAAGCTTGGAAACATGACTGTGACAGTGAAGAAGACTGTCCCCTCTCCCGAGGCCGTGCAGATCCTCTACCAGCGGATGAGGTACGAGTACGAGTTCTACCACTACGTCAAAGAGCAATTCCACCTGCTGAAGCGCAAGTTTGGACTTAAGTCTCGCGTCAGCAAGCCCCCACTAAGGCCACACTTCTTTATCCCAACTCCACTGGAAACCGAGGAGCCAATCGATGATGAAGAACAGGATGATGAAAAGTGGCTGGAAGATATTTATAAGAGGTGATGGCAGCACTGTGTTGCTTCCATGGCTTTATCTCCCTTTTCCAGAAAGTTCTTTGTTTGGGGAAGTAAAATCCTTAAGGGACTAAATTAATGCTCGGGTGCATTAGAAAGAACAAAACATTCCCACATGTTGGGGTCATTGGGAGATGCCCGGTTTTGCGGGTTTTATTTGTTTAATTTTATTTTGTGTTTTCTCCTGGCTCATTGGGTCTTTCCCAGTTACACTAGATGGCTCCATCTCAAGGCATCTCATCATAAAACAGCTTTCACCCCGCCCCCATATCATGGGAAAAGGGGGAGAAATATAGCCCATAGCCTAATAACTTATCATCTATAAAATGACATAAAAATATTACCTCAATGGTAGGAGACATCCAGATTTGTATATTTCAGTAGAAATACAAAATCACTTCAGAGACCAGGGAATCTATTCTGGAAGGATCTAAGAGAAGGTAAGACAGATTAGGACATCGAAAGGGAGGATGGAGCCAGGTGCTGTGGCTCAAGCCGGTAATCCCAGCACTTTAGGAGGCCAGGGTGGGAGGATCACTTGAGCCCAGGAGTTTGAGGTTACAGTGAGCTGTGATCACAGCACTGCACTCCAGCCTGGGTGATAGAGTGAGACTCTGTCTCAATTAAATTTTTTTTTTTTTTAAGGAGGAGGATGTCCCTGGGTAAGTGGTTTCTACCTGCATGGGTAGAGTCCTGCCTCTGGTCCTTCTCAGGGGACACTTTCGCCAAGAGCAGTGTAATTATCTCCAGAAGAGCAAGTCAGCTTGTACCACATCCCCAACCAGTCCACAGCCTGCAGCACCTTTCAACGTCAGAGTACATGGTCAGCTCCATTGAGACATTCCATTTCCAAGCACCATGCTGACAGATATCAAAGTAGCCTAGCAAGGAAAATAATTGGTTTGCTGTGTAAGGAAGAATGTAGGCAAGACAGATAAATCTGAAGGTCATGTGGCATCAGGGAAAAGGCATGGCTGTGTCCTTTGTACCCAGTATGAAACATCTTCTCCCAGCACTGCTTTAAATGGAAGTTCCAGGAACCGGTTTAGCTCAGGCATTTGACTCCTCCAGCAGAAGTTCTGAGCCTGACCACAGATGGTATACAATCTGTCAAACACACCCCTGGCCAAGCTGGGTTCTATAGGACCTGGTACTATGTACTATGGTAACTTCTAGTCCCCTAAGAGGTACCCATGTTCGGTCAAAAGGGGTCCTGAGTTCTGTGCAGGTGGCAGAGCTACCCGAGAACTGCCTGAATTCTGTGCAGGTAGAGTCCCATTTCTTATGGGACCTGTGTGCTCCTGAGAACTCTTACTTGAGTCATCAAAAAGAGAAGCAGCAAGGGCTTCTAGGGCAGAGACTGCTCTGACAGCTTTGTAAGTAGGTGGCTGCCTCCTGTGGGATGTGAGTAGATGTCGGGCAGCCTCATTGTCCTAAGGTGTGTCTTCTTTCCACCTCCCACTGCCCCCCGCCCTGCTACTATCAATGATGCCTTGATTCAGTCATTAGAAATCTGTTCCTTCGGGTTCTGAAATGTTTTCACCTTAAACAAATCCTGAAAATACACATTCTCCTGGGGAGACCGTAAACAGCTAGCTGAGAAGCTGAGAATCGGGGGTGGCAGCAGGAAGAATATTTGCAACAAATTTTGTCTATTTCGTATTTGTCCCCTAGAGCCAGCCCTAGCAAATGTGTGAGTTGGGAGCAGTTAATAGTAAATAAGACTCTGACTTTACACAAGCTACACATGTTCTACTTTTCTGAAACCACCAAGTCTCTCTAGAATTTTTTCTTCCTTCACTAAAATTGGACAGTAGCCAAGACATAAAGCAAGTCATTTGGAACCTGCTGAGTGAGCGCTAAAGCTACTTTATCATGAGATGTGTGGTAAGAAGGCTCCAGCCCACAGGAGTCCAGGGAAGGCAGGGACCACGGAGGCACGGAGTCTAGCACTTGGCCACTCGTGGGCCTTCTTTCTGCCTCAGAGGATGGGGGCAGAGAAGCGATTAAGGGAAATGTTCTTAGAGAAGGAAATATCCTTTGTTCTGTTCGGAGAGACCAAGGCCCTACCATTAGGCATACTTTCAAAAACAACCTGGAGAGCAGCTATCATATGCAAAACCAGGACAGGAACTGCTGCCTGTACGCTGTGAGTCATTTCTATGAAATTCCATATAGAGAATGATGATTAGTTTACACACTGTGCAATCTCACAATCTGAAAATAAAGTTGAGTTGGCTATGTTTTCTCTGCTCTTGTCAGAACATTGGGACAATTGGTCGTTCAGAATAATTCATCTTCTTACTGCAAGTTTACCTGGGTACTTTTACCTGTGTGTTCAAAGGCATTTATTTTCAGCAGCGATCATTATAACTTCACAACAAAAGACGCTGATGGATTGACTTGTGGGGACTTAATGGGATTTTGTCCCAATAACACCCTCTAGGTCCTAAAAGTCAAGGCACTTCCATCAGCTTATTTGGCAAACATGGCAGTATCTTTTTGGCCCTGGGCCCAACAGTTTGTACTTCATGAAACATATTGTACATTTTACATAGTTTAATTTAAAAAAAAATACCTTTTAAGCTAGTTGATCTTTGACTGTCTTATTTATTATAACCTTTCAGCACATTCCAAGGTTTTAGTTACTCAGGAAGGAGTTAATTAAAATGATTTTATTTTGGTCTGATGGATGTTTTTTAAAAGGAAAATTATTATTATGAACCTTCAGCCTACTTTCTCGAGTGCCGTAAAAGTGCTTGTAAATCTTTTTTTTTTTTTAAGAAGAAAGAAAAACTGGTGTTTGGCATTGATGGAAATTCAAAAATATATATGGAACTGAAACATTAACTTAGCTAAAATAAAAGCAATATGTGTTTGAGATGAAGCGTTCCTTAACTTATTCCTCACCTATATAAATAAATAAATGTAAATAAGTTGACGTTTTTTCCATTCTGTTGATAGCTGGAAATAAAAGTGTCTGCAGTTCCTCCCTTCAGCCTTCTTAATTGGCCAAGCTTTTTTCCTCAAGATGGGATTTTGAAAAGACGTATTTTTAAAAATATATCAATTTTCATTCTTGTAATTATATGACAGCAAAAAGGGGGCTCAAAAAACGAACTAGCCATTTATTCATGTTGTGTATTTTAAAAACTAAACAACTGATTGTATTGGTATTTCCACGGTTGGTTTGGTGTCGGGGTGCTATATCTGAATTATCAGTCTCTGCCATTCAGCGTCTTAGATGTTCATGTTCACGGTAAGGTAGGAGAAGAAGGATGTGCCTCAGCTCTCGGTGTCTAAGATGATCTGTTTCTCAGACTAGCAGAGCCTCAAAACCTGGACCACTCTAACCTCTCAAGCGAGCGGTCTTGATCTCAAAACACCCTTCTCGGGAAATTTCACTGCTGCAGTCAAATGGAACTTACAAAGAAAGAAATTCTATGCTTCTTACATATCTGATGCTACGTTCCAATTATATGTGACTATTTCATAAAAGAATCAGAATGTTGATACTGAAGGAAGGAAAAATCCACTTTGGTCATAGCATGTTTTATTTCAAGTAAGAATATGAGAATCTTAAACAGTAAGTGATAAGTGACAACCTTTCTTTGTCATTTTATTTGCCCTTCTGTAACTCAAATCAAATGATGTTTCACGCTGAATGAACTTTAGAGCCAAAAGTACTCAGCGAAAACTGGACCAGGCCACATCTGCGGTTGCTTGTGTGGTCTGAAGTTCTTTATACTTGTGCCATCATCTGCGGGTTTATCCAATGAGCTATTTGGCCTTAAATGAATTTTATAGACAATGACAGTATTTCTTAAAAGGCAGGATGACAATCCATAGCTATTAAAAAAAAAATAGGCCTGTGGGTCAAAATTGTGGAATCTCCTTCAAGTAAAGATAGAAAGGAAGGATTTTACTAAAATGGCTTATTTCACATCTAATGATAAAGAAACTCGTAAAAAATAAACATCATGTTTTAAATATCTTGCTACAGAAAAACCTATAAGCTAAAACCAAAAATCGGAGTCTATTAAGAAAAACTCACAGAACTTCTTTGACAGCCCAGCACATTCACTGTGGTATCACGTGGTGTTAGTCTGCTAGGCCTGCCGTAACAAAGTACTGCAGACTGGTTATCTTAAACCACAGAAATTTATTGTCCCATGGTTCTGGAGGCTAGAAGTCCGAGATCGAAGTGCTGGCTGGGTTGGTTCCTCCTGAGGCCTCTCTCCTGGGTTTGCAAAGGGTACCTTCTCCCTGTGTCCCCCCGTGGTCTCCCCCTATGCCTGTCTGTGTCTTGATCTCTTCTAAGGACAGCAATCATATTGGATTAGGGCTCACTCTAATGACCTCATTTTAACTTAATGACTTCATTTAAGACCCTGATATGGTTTTGCTGTGTCCCCACCCAAATCTCATCTTGAATTAGAGTTCCCATAATCCCCATGCATTGTGAAAGGGACTCGGTGGGAGGTCGTTACCCCCATGCTATTGTTCTCATGATAGTGAGTTCTCACGAGATCCAGTGGTTTTATGGGGGCTTTTCCCCATTTTGCTTGGCACTTCTCCTCGCTGCTGCCATGTGCAGAAGGACATGTTTGCTTCCCCTTCTGCCATGATTGTAAGTTTCCTGGGGCCTCTCCAGCCATGCTGAACAGAGAGTCAATTAAACCTCTTTCCTTTATAAATTACCCAATCTCAGGTATGTCTTTATTAGCAGTGTGAAAATAGACTAATACAGACCCTATTTCTAAAAGTGGTCACATTCTGAGATACTTGGTTAAGATTTTAATAATTGAATTTTTGAGGTGGGGCACACAATTCAGCCCATAACACCCAGATTACAGCAGAAAAGTTAGGGCAGAGGAACTGAACTCCTACTAGGAGAGAAGTAAGCCTCAAAGTACAGACTCCTAGAGTTGCACTGGGCTCTGGAGCAGTGATCTGGTCCATTCCTTCATTTTACAGATGAGGAAACCAAGGTCCAGAGAGGAGACACAAATACCTCACATGCTAACTTTGCCCCTTGAGGGTTCCCTTAACTTTTGAGCATCTACCAAATTAAAATTTTAAAAAGATGATACAGCCAAAGCCCATCTACCCACCTAGGATCCAGAATGAAAGTGATGAGGCACTTTCAGCCACACCCACTACCACCTGCCACAGCGGAGCAACCTCTCTGTGGGGCTCTCCTGGGACACAGGACTATGGGACTCACCTTTCCACAGAAGGAGGGAATGCCCTATTGGTTTTCAGTCACTGAAGTCCTCAGAGACATATGCCAAATAAATATTTTATTCTTGATTTTTCTGTCTGCTCAAAGGACACAGAGAAGTTCTTGTTCTTTGGCAAACAGACTTGGGGCATGCTTGCCCATCTCAGATTACAGAGTTTTATTTCTCTTAAAGGAAAAATGAAGATTCATGTCCTACTTCCTGTAAGGAGTTTCAGATGGACCCACCTCCAAAAATATAGTCAAAATGCAGTTCATAAAACTAGTGGAAGTCAAGCACAGACATGTCCCAGGAAAGCAGAACCAGAGGAGAAGCAGACCCTGGGCACTCGGAGGACTGTTTGACTCACTGGAGAATTCCCTTCTGCTGGGGCAGGCTTGGCTCCCTGCTTTGAACACTGCAGATTCCCAAGGAACATCCAGGCCCACAGATGTTCATGGGTCACAGAATTGTGAACTGACCACTTGTGCATTTTGGATTTCAACTTATAAACACGGGGATTCCCTTTTTACAGAAAGAAAAAGGAGAGGATGAAAAATCACCATGCAAAGGAAAATTGTGAGCTAAGTTTTTCCTTTTGGAATCTTGGCATGAGCATTTAGCTATCTTCAATCTGGCTTTCACCAGACACTGTGTGCTTTGAGCAGGCGTGGAGCAGTCTGCCCTGCGCCGCTCTGCCAGAACATTCAGACTTGACCTGTCACAGGCCTCTTCAGGCCTCTTATTCCAGCCCTGAGCAGAGAGGGCCCAAGGGACAGACCCTGCCAGACTCAGCAGGCTGCCTTCAAGGTGCAACCAGAGAGGCGCTGAAAACCTAGGAGGAGAGCTAGTTGACTGACTAGGGTGTGGGCTGCCCACCACTCAAGTCCCCAAGTTCAAGTCCCAGCTGCTCTGTTTCACTGGGCGTCAGAGTAAATCATTTGACCTCCATCTGTCTGAAATCAACTCAGCTGGAAAACATTAGAGAGAAAATAGAACATCTACTGAAAACCAAGAGCTGCTTCTGGGATGAACCATATCCCACCCTTGGCCCCTAAATGCTAAAAGACTGAGAGAGCCACAAGCCTTCCTAAGCTTCTGGCCACAAAACACTACATCCCCAGCAAGAGGGCACAGAATTACATATGACATTCCAGGTCGCCTGAAGTCCCCGCTCCTTCATGTCTGCAAGTGGTGTTGCCCAACATGCTATAAGTCCGTGGACAGTAGCACTTCTGAGTGTGAACTGAGCTGCCAGGAGCAGGCACATCCTCCTGGCATGAGACGGAGCAAATGCAGCAAGCACCCGTCCTGAAGAACCATCGGTCCCTTCCTCCTGGCCTGGTTTCCACTGTTCTGTTTACTGTGCCATTATCCAGGATGAACAACTCTGTGGAGTTCCATTTTTCTCAACCATTCTTTGGGATGAGTTTGTCTAGCTGTGAGTTACAAGATTCATCTGTAATTCACAGCTCGTACTAAATACAGGCTTCCCCTAACTTCTTTAAAGTACCGTGTGTATCTGTGATCCCATGACTAATAGTAATAATGAGCCTAAAACATCCATGAGTATTAATACAGGTTGTGCACAAAGAAAAGTGTTAGTAAAAAATGAAAACCTTGCAGGACAGAGGTACTAAACCGCTTGGAGGGTCATTTCTCATTCTCAGAAGTAGCGGCAGTGCTGTGATGTGAGAGAAGTCTGGCAATAATCTTGCGGGCTGGTGATGTTTTCAGCATGGCCGATTCTTCTTACTCCCATAAGACTGCCATGTTGAAACTTAATGTGTTGTATTACTGATCTTTCAAATGCAGAAGAGAGTTATGACACTGACCACAAACTTGCTTATAGTCACCTTAAGTTTTGCACGTATCAAATTTACTATTTTCTTCTTCTCCTTTTGGCACACTTTCCTATGTGTTGTCCGTCTTTATTGGAAACTAATGAAATTCTGGTCCAATGCATATTCCCAAAGGATAATTCATGAACCACGTGTGTGAGATAGGCATGAAAAAAAAAAATCATTGTGTTAAATAATTTTGGAAGTGCTGCAGTTCATGGTGTGGTGTCACACAGTATGGTGGGATATTCAGAGCATACTAAGAATGCATGCATCCTGAAGAATTTTAAAACATTAATTTATCTTTGTTGAATTCCAGATTTCTCAAAACTATTTGCCATGAAACCTTTATTTGCATAAGATCCGTTAATATCCTGTGGAACTAGTGTTCTGGAGATTACACTTTGAGAAACAATGCTTTAACACAAATCATTACAGTACATTTTTTCTCATTAGAAGAGCTGCTTTCCTTCTGCTGTGGTTCAATTTTGGTCCATGCATCCTGCTTGAAGAAAATATGTTTGCATCAGATGATGAACATTTTGATAAAAAGAAGATGGGGACAAATAACATTTTTAGAAAATAACAAGAATCATCTTTCAGTTTTGCTTATTCTCCTAATTACATTCCTCTATCTCAGGAAAAAGTAGAAACTCTTTTCATGGTAACGTTTTTTATACTTTTTAGTATTATTTGGGTACCTCGAATTAATTCACGACTCCCATGAGGATCAGTGCTTAAATCCAACTAAATAAAAGACATCTGTCTACCTTTCTTCCCTGGCCTACAGTTGTTGTGCAGTGGAAAGGAAAGCAACGGCGAAACAAATCGCAGGTGTTTCAAGTAAGACTGGGGACGGGGATGATGAGATTGCTCAGCTCGGGAGCTCTAGCTACCGCACACTGGGGCACCTGTGTTGTTCCGTGCACTAGGGGGCGCCGTATCCATAACAATTTACTCAAGAAAACAAGGTCTTTCCGAACCTGATTTCTCTCCCCTACTTGCTCGTTTTCCTTCATTGCTTTAGAGCAGTATGACCCAGAAGAAACTCATGGTTGGTGTATTTACCTGGTATATTTACCAGTGTACATACACACTGTCCATTGATCAATAAGTTCTTATCTTTCCCAGGTCTTCTGCCCTGATTTAGTTTTGTCGCTATTTTTAGATTACTATTGTATTTTTTAAATCAGTCTTTATCAGATCATCTTTCCTGAGTTTCTTGTATAATTACAACATGTTTACAATACTAGTTCAATAATCAAGAGGTGACCCATGTGATGATTGTTACAGATAACGCTCAGGCAATACTGTAATTGCAACAGTAGAGATAAGTAGAAAGTGTGTATAATGCAAAAAAAAAGGGGCGGGGGTGGGTATAGGAAGAGTCAAGAAAGCAGTATTGCCCTGTTATCAAGGCAGGCCACACTAGAAAAAGATTCAGATAACTCTGTTTAAATTATTGTGATCTACAAAAATTTATCGGCACACATAGGGGCTACATAGGAAGTCAGTGAAGACCTCAGGAAGAAGGTTTCATGTGGGATTTGAGCTAGAACAGTGGCGTTTGCAGATAATAGCAAGGCAGATCATAAGCAGAAATAGCACTCTGCCCTTGCCGCAGATCTGCAAGATAGAGGCATTGTCATCCCTGTTTGTATAGTTGGAAATAAAGGCTCTGAAAAGTTAAATAATGAACCCATGGTAGCACAGTAAATAGCAAGACCAGGATGCATACTCAAATCTAACATGCCCTTGCTTTTTTTTATTGCTTATAGGAGGCAAGATAAGATTGAGCTGGATTGCTACAAATTTTGGAAGACAATTTTGTTTTACTATAAGGGCAATGAGGAAGCCTTGGGCATTTCAGAACACGAAAGTGACATGAAGAAATCATTTTCGTTCCTCTAATTAGCACCCTGTGTATCTCCCCCAGCTCTCCCTACTTCTTTGCAGATCTCTATTCTCTGTGTAGATAGTTACATGGATTAGGAAACTAAAGCTCAAAGAGGCAAATTGGTTTTCAAGAGGTAACATAGTGGGTATAATTGATTCTAGAACTTTCTGGCTGCTTCTCTAGCACTCTTTTGTCTAAATTATACTGCCATAGCCAATGTATGGAAAATCATTTTCATCATTCATTGAATATGTTTATCACATAATAACTTCAGTGTTCCCTGGTGAGCCAATGGGAGCAGCATTTGGACCCTCGGTCTGAGAGTTTGATTAATCATAATAGAGACAACTACTGTTCATTTGGGGCAATTTTTAAAGCTCTAATTCCAGACACAAACTTGAAATGAGAAGACTCTACCAGACTAAAACCTATGTTTTATCTGGTTTGGTCTTTACTATATTCTACTTACCCCTTTTTGCACAAATCTGAGTTTCAAGGACGTAAAGAGAAAAACGGCAGTGTGGTTAGATTTAGACAAAAACTTGGTTGAGTCGAAATTTTTAAAATGTCCCTTTTTCCTGCTCCTTGTAAATCAATAGCCAGGTCTTGGGGGCAGGATGTCGAGTAGGGAAGGGGAGGACTGGAGGAGAAGGAAAAGTCACGAGTCCAGGCTTCCCAGTCTCTCCCCCACTTACTTTGTGATTTCTTTCAAAAGAGTCCTCTTCATTTCATCGCTGGATTTCCAGGTACTTAACCCCTGTGATGGTCAGGTGAGATAGGAGAGATTCCCATTTCAGTTGTAACTTGCACTGCAACTGTTGACAGCAAATCCAGGCCTCTAGCTATTTTCCAGACCGGTCAGAACACTAACCTGAAACCCAGAAGTAACTGCCAGGGCAGAGGGAAGTCCCTGGTGGCTTCTCCTTCTGCATAGAGCCGTGGATCCCCTAAACACTCTTAGGTCCTGGCAGGACTGATGTTTGCCTTTTCTATCTTCCCTCTTTTCTTGTCTTCTCCTTTCTTTCTTTTTAAAATAGTGTAAACAAAGAATACAATTCAAAATTAAAACGAGTTTATTACTTCAAATATCTCTTGTGCTCCAGTGAATTGACAGGATTTATGTTGTCAAAATAAATCAGATGAATTTGATTTTGAGGATGGAGATGGACTTTAAACATAGGCAAAATGAAAGAAATCACAAAGAAAAAATATTAGAATCTCTGAGTTTCAAATAAAAAAGAAAACAGCTAAAAAGTAAGCAAATGAGGGGAAACATTTGAGGCAGACATGGCAGATAAAAGATTGAAACTGCCACTCTGAAGGAGCTTACATAAATCAATAGAGTAAAATATGTAAAGGACATATTCATTCTCAGACCTTAGCTCTTTCAAAAGCTAAGAAACGGGAAAAGTGTTCTTCCTCATTAATAATCAAAGAATTTTGAGCAGAAGCAATGTGGCACCAGTGGAGAAGCTCTGGGGCAAACATATTTAGGTATGTGAATGCCTGAGATAAGGAGAAGGAATAGTGAAATACTCTCGCTCTGCCGATGGGAGTAAAATTGGTACATTTCTGAAAAGTAATTTGATAATTCAGATAAAAACCCACAATAGCCAGGTACAGTGACTCACACCTGTAATCCCAGCTCTTTGGGAGGCCATGGCAGGTGGATCACAAGATCAGGAGATCGAGACCATCCTGGCTAACATAGTGAAACCCCGTCTATACTAAAAATACAAAAAATTAGCCAGGCGTGGTGGCATGCACCTGTAGTCCCAACTACTCGGAAGGCTGAGACAGGAGAATCACTTGAAACTGGGCAGCGGAGGTTGCATACCATTGCACTCCAGCCTGGGCAATAAGAGTGAAACTCTGTTTCAAAAAGAAAAAAAAAAAAGAAAGTTGAGGTTTACATTTAAAGTGACTCTAAAATAATGAGACTAAATTTTTTCTTTAAGCAATATACTATAACCTATATATTCTAATTCAAGTAAAAGTTATATTCATGTTTCTTGAAGGCTGAGGTACTGTTATCACAACATTTTAGACTAAGACTGAGTAATTTGATCTTACACGTCTAACCTCTTTAGATGATTCTACATTTTGGATTTGATGCTATAGCTATGAAATAAGTACTTTGGGTGGGGGCTTCAAAATAGAATCTCAGTGTTTGTCCTGGGGTTTTTGTTGTTGTTGTTGTTTTGAGAAAGAGTCTTGCTCTGTCGCCCAGGCTTGGGTACAGTGGTGGGATCTCGGCTCACTGCAACCCTCCCAAGTAGCTGGGATTGCCAGCACCCACCACCACACCCAGCTAATTTTTGTATTTTTAGTAGAGACGGAGTTTCACCATGTTGGCCAGGCTGATCTTGAACTCCTGACCTTAGGTGATCTGCCCACCTCAGCCTCCCAAAGTGCTGGGATTACAGGCGTTAACCACCATGCCTGGCCAACCTCAAAACTCTTTCCTTCTGATTGTGCCACCATAACCAGCCTCCAAAGGTGGAAGTGATTCCATCATCACCAGCTTGCCACATTATCCTAGGCAGTCCATTTCTCAGCCCAGTAGAAACATACATTTGTCAAAGGTAGATCTAATTTTCCACACTGTCATTGTGGATACAGGTAGGGCCAGATTTGAAGTTGGAGCTTTTCACTTAGGTGAGTTATATTTTTATTAAGAAGGTCATTATGAAATTCTACTAGGTCAAATATTTCTAGAATATTGCCTCAGTATCTATGGCTAATCTCATTATAGTTAAGCATTTGTTGAAATAGAATTGGCTATGAAGAGCACAGACGCATGTGCAGAGTTAATTATTCTTGTAGAGAATCTCTGCAGATTTGCTGAGATTTTCTCTTTAGCAGAGCTCAGAGATCTTCAGGTTGCCAAGTTAACGCAGAGATTCTTTTCTAGCTCACTGAGTTAGAACATATATTTCTCTTTTATACCCATGTAAATTTGTTAGCTGAAGCATCACATTCATAATTAGAGAAGAGACTTGTAATTTGAATGGTCATAACCTAGAGTTTGAACAATCCCCTTATTGTCTGTTTCTGCACAGAGCTGAGAAGACAAGTTTTGCCTCCTTAACAAACAGACGATTTCAGGATCTGAACCAAAAATTTCAATTTGTCTGTTTCTTTTCTCTCCCTCTGTCCTGCACAGGGTCAGACACATAAAGCCACTCACTTTTTGTGCCAAGTAATATTGGTGATTTTCTGTACTCCACAATTGGGGTTGTAAATATAATCCAAGTTATATAATATGACTACTTATAGTTTTGTTAATTGTATGTGCTTGTTGGTTTTGGGTGCCAGAAATAATCCAACTCTAACAAGTTCAGGCAAAAAGAAAATCTATTGGAAGAGTAGAAGGGCACCTATAAAATCAGAAAAAGGATTGAAAAAGCAAAATGCAAGCAGGACAAGGGTACAGTGGGCTCAAGAGCAACTGGAGCAGGGATGAAATGCCATCTGGTATTTCTCCCTCTCTCCTGCCCCCCTCTCTTTCTCTCTTTTCCAAACCAGCAGAAAATGTGCCCCCTTTCCCTCACCAAAAAATAAAAAGCTTCCAAATCTCACTCTCACAGTTTCTGCCACCACAGAGGAGCTGGCCTCTTGCTAGTTACAGTTCAGAAAAATCTTGGGAAAAGACAACGATTGGTTTAGCTAGAGTCAGGGCCCCCCATCCTTGAACCAATCAGAAGGCTGGGAGGAATGTTCCCATGGTGTAAATTACCAGATCTCAGAGACTGTAAATACAGTGGTCCTGATGGATGAGGAGGATATGTTCCAAGACCCCCAGTGGGTACCTGGACCCAAGGATAGTACCAACCCTATATATACACTATGTATTTTTTAATACATACACACCCATGATAAAGTTTAATTTATATTAATAAATTAGGCGCTATAAGAGATTAACAACAATAACTCATAATAAACTAGAACACTTATAACAAAATACTGTAATAAAAGTAATGTGGATGTGGTTCCCCCTCTCCCAACCCACCTCCACCCACCCAGATCAAATAATATTTTTGGATCAAGGTTGACTGAGGATAACTTAAACTGCAGTAAGCGAAACAGAGGATAAGGGAGACTACTTTCCTATGAACAGAGCAGCCACTCAAAAGAGGGTCCACTACACGGTCTTTTTAGATTTGCTGTCTGTTGACCAGGCTGGAGTGCAGTGGCACAATCTCGGCTCACTGCAACCTCTGCCTCCCGGGTTCAACTGATTCTCCTTCCTTAGCCTCCTGAGTAGCTGGGATTACAGGCATGCACCTGCCCAGCTAATTTTTGTATTTTAAGTAGAGATGGAGGTTCACCATGTTGGCCAGGCTGGTCTCGAACTCCTGACCTCAGGTGATCTGCCTGCCTTGGCCTCCCAAAGTGCTGGGATTACAGGCATGAGCCACCATGCCCAGCCTAGATTTGCTTTTAAAAGCTCTGTCCCATATTTCTGTAATCTGTCACAAGGCACAGCTACTCTTGTTAACAATAAAATAGTGAAAATATTTTTAAATTAAGAAAATGTAACAAGACTTAGAGAAGAAAATTAAGATCACCCACAATCTCATTACCCAAATATAAGCACTATTTACATTTTAGTGCATATTCTTCCAGTCTTTTCCACATACTTATATCCTTTTCTATATATATTATACCATTGAGATCATGTTAAATATACCACTCTGCATAGCACTATTCACTTACTATTTAAAAAGAATACTCAATAACATTTTATACTCATAAATCTCTTTATATCAGGGGAGTTATGACATCAGAATATCTGTGAACCTTTTGAATTTGAATAGAAAATCATAAAGGTATAAGCATATTGGTATGTACTTCTTTTGGGAAAGAGGTCTATATTTCCATCAAATTCTCAAAATGGTCTGTTACCAAAGAAAAAGTTTAAACACTACAGCACTCAAGTTTTCAAAGGACTTTCACATAAATTACAATACACTCACAGCTACTATGTATTTAATATTTTACTTTTAACTGCTCTCAGGTTCATTGACACAAGGCAAACCATACCTTGCAATGCATGCATTTGAACCACAAATGCTCAAGCCAGACCCTTAGCTTGTGGATGAGCCATCCTACTCCCCATCATCCCCTCCCAGGAAAGCTCCCTTAACCTCACAGCATGCCTAACTCTTGTGAAGTGGTTAAAACCACTTACAAAGGCGTGGATAGAGCTGACCCAGCCAGTTTGGCCTAGAGCTCTTCCACTGCCTCAGTTACTAGGGCTCTGGGACAGAGCTTGACTTTAGGGCAAGATCATTGAGATCGTTTAAAGCCAAAATTGGATCTCTCAGGCAAATTATCGATTCACCTATATAAGTTAAACTAAGCCATGATTCGAGCCTCCCTTCTGTAGTGAATTATACACAACTTCAGCGGGCTTCGCCCTTCAGAGCCCTCTTTGAGTCTGTTCTGGCTACATTTATTTAATGGTGACAACGTTCCCTTTCTACTTTGTGCAGCATAGCTCCCTTTCTCCACCTTATAGAAGTCATCTTCTCTGTCCCTAGGCACACGCTTGTATCTTAATCTTTATTTTCCAACTCAGTGGTGGAATTCCACCAGGACAACCCTTTCTTGCTCAATAAGACTGCGGGTACAATTTCAGCTCACCTTGGGTCTGCGTTGCCCCAGGGAGCCCAGGCTGAGGGGAGAACAAGCTGCAGCTGCCACTTGCACAGCACGTTCTCAGGTCTGCTTTGTGTCATCTCTCTTGCTTCAATGCCTCCATTCATTCCATCTCATTCTCTGACTGCCATACTGTTAGGTGTTCATCACAGTCATTTCCCTCAGTGATGGGAAGATCTGGTTCTCCATTATGATTTTAGGCTTCTCAAGCGTTTCTTGTTTGATTCCATTCAGCACATGTGAAGCAAAATTTAGAGTTTACCTTGATGAACGAAAAAAGTATGTTGATCAAACAGGTTCTTTGCCACTTGGAAAGCAACTGAATCAAACAACTGAGAAAATCTGTGGGGACAGCTGAGAATTATAAGGCTCACATTGTATTCTAGCAGATTCTCTGGAACCCCATCCTGATTTTGAGACAGGCTCTCCTAGGTCCTGGTTTCTCATTTTTTGAATTATACAATGTCACCATCTTCTCCTTGAAATGTGAAGAGTAATTCTGAAATTTTGTTGAAAAGCACTTTGAATTTTTCGCAATAAAGTGGCCTAATATCACATAAGAGCACATTGCTAAAACAGCTTTCAGTTCCTCTAAGTATGCATGATGAAAAAACTTGCCCTTCCCCTGTGATTGAGTTAAAGTATTATTCTATAATGTGATCAGGGTTTCAGTAAGCCAAATCCACTTGTGTGGATAAAAAAAATACTTGTGAAAGTTTTTTAATCCCTCAAATGTCACTTACTTCCATTTCCATAAATGTAATAGCGTACGTTGTGTCAAATTCCGTTTACTATCTTCTGTTTTCTTTCTTCATTCATCTGTTATTTCCAGACCTAATATTGATATCTCACAAAAATTGCTATTTAATTACAACTCTCAGGAGCTATTAGTATGTCATAAAAACTAATATTGAATTTTCACATGACAAACTGACATTAAGTGCAATCCAACATCTAACCAAAGTTTATACTCAAATGTCACTGGGCTCTGGGCTCCTGATCCTTAAGCCTATGACAATTCAATTTTTTTTCAGTCCCGAACCAAATTACTTAAGCAATCTTGATTGTATAATAGCAAATATATATATATATACCTAAGGAAGTTGATGATAGAAATATCCATTCACTCATTTGACATACGCTTATGAAGGCCGGCCATGTGCTAAGCTCCACACTAGAAGAGGAAGATTTAGACGTGACCAAGATGAAGTCTCTGACCTCAAGAAGCTAACATTCTAGGGGAGAAAGGTAATAAAGAAACAAATAAGCAAGATAATGTGATAATGATAAATACTATCAGGAAAATAAAACAGAGTAATATGATAAAAGATCATTGGATTGGGGTAGGCTTTAGTTAGGCAGCTAATTCATTTATTTAACAATTTCCCTTACAATTTCAGGATGAATTTCAATTAAATTCTTGTAGACACCAGAAAAAGGAGTGGGTCTTTTAGAAAGCTTTTTTGTGTATGTATTTTTATAACTGATTTTTATTGAAGTATAATTTATATAAGGGAAATGCACAGATTTTATGTGCTAGAGATCAAAAACAATTTTTTTCAATTACCTGGGAAGTTTTCTTAGAGTTTGGATTGTCACCTGATTGATGGGCTTGGGCTCTTTTATTATTATTTTTAATTGACACATAATTGTACATATTCATGGAGTACATTGTGATATTTGAATACATGTCTACAATGGATAATCAGGGTAATTTGTGTTGGGAATATTCGAAGTCCTCTCTTCTAGCTGTTTGAATATACACAATGAATTATTGTTACTTATAGTCATCTTACGGTTTGGATTTTTAATCACTAACTTTTAACAACTGTTTTCATTGTTTTTCATAAGCTATCTGGAGGACAGATTCCCATTCTCTTCTCCCTTTTAGAGATAAGGGAAACCAAGACCTTTCACTAAGAATAATTGCACCTGTGCTAACAGTCAGAGGAGTCATGCATGGCTTCTTTCTGATTTGGCAGCCAGGAAAACAAAGTCCCCAACAACATCCTGTGTTAAAATTGCCTCACTTGAATTTTAACAAATCCACATCATGGAAAAAAGGAACACATAAATGATACAACTCATGGAGCACTAGTCCATTTCCTTCTAAGATTTTTTTTCTCTGTTCTCTGCATTCATATATTCCCTAAGTATGAAAATGGATGCAAGGAATGAAAAGGAGATTACAAAGCAAGTTTGATCAGAAATGATGCTTCAACTCATTAAGGTAAAAATGCGACTTCCCGAAATCTTTTATGAATACTTGAATGGCAAAAATATATCAAAATAATGCTCCCCTAAAGAGAAAAAGAAAAATCAAAGGGCAAGAGATATTATTGGTCTTGATTTTGAAACCAAAGTTTCCTAAATTCTTAAACTTGGTTTGGGAGAAAATCTGGTCTCAGTTCAGCGATGCTGTTAAGTCACAAGAATATGAAAACTGGATTAATTACGGGAAACAAGAAATGAATAGCATACACACACACAAGCACACAACACAAAACACACACACACTCAAATCACCGTTTGCATGTTTGCTTATTTAACTACATCAAAATCAGACACCTCTGCCACTTTAAGGGATCATCTCTCAGCTTCTGCATGCCATTATTTCCTCTACCTGTCATATCTGCCACCAAGTTTCCTATTATGGTCAGATAACCAGTTTAAAGTCACCAAACAGAAAATATACAGCCCACATGCAAAGATTCCAGAGAGCCAAAGACACTAGCATCTGCCTAGCTGCCTGGCTGCCTCCCCAGTGCTGGGGACTCAGACTTCGGCTTAGTGCAGGCCTTCTGGAAGCCCTGCCTGACCTGGCCAAGGCTGGTCAGGGCCCCTTTGTGCTCATCCCCAGGGTAGCGCGCACCACGCTACATTGTAAATGCCCAGTTAATTGTTGACTCACCCCCCAGACCACACCCTCTGTGAGGGCAGCACCTGTCTCGTTCACTGCAGTGTCCACGGCACTGAAATGCAGTACTCAGAATGAAGGCATGAACAAATGAGCCAATGGGGGAATGGCTGAATGAATGAAGTGAACTAATTCTTTTTCACTGAGCAAAGGAAGGTGGAGAACATGGAGTAAGAAAGCAGAGGGCAGAGTGAACAGGAGAGATGGAAAAAGAAAGTGACAGAGCCTTGCCACCTCTGTGAAACCGACACTAGTGGCCCAATAGAACCAGAACCCCCTGGTCAGCTTCTAAGGAACACTCCATGGGTGTTTTATTTAAATATTTCACATGGCTCACACCTGTAATCCTAACACTTTGGGAGGTCAAGGTGGGCAGATCACCTGAGGTGAAGAGTTTGAGACCAGCCTGGCCAACATGGTGAAACCTTGCCTCTACTAAAAAATACCCAAAAAAATAAAACTTAGCTGGGTGTGATGGCATGCACCTGTAGTACCAGCTACCTGGGGAGGCTGAGGCAAGAGAGTCACTTGAAACCAGGGGGTGGAGGTTGCAGTGAGCCAAGATTGTGCCACAGCACTCCAGCCTGTATGACAGAGCGAGACTTCATCTCAGAAAAAAAAAAAAAGCTAAACTAAAAAAGAATAATAATAATGAGAGAAGCAGGAAAATGATTCAGTATGAGAATCTGCCTCTAAAACAGCCAAGCAGGTAGGTCTAATAATTCAGACTGTTCCTCTGCTCCATGGTGTGTAGAATGATTTACTGCATCCATAAAGGAAGTTGTAGGACTCAGAGCTGAGACACTCTGGAGGCACTGAAGCTGGGGTGGCGCAGACACAGAGCCGTGTCTGAAGACGTAGCTCCTGGGAGTGGAGGGCCTGCAGCTGCCCTGAGTCCACGGGTGACGGTGTTCAAAAGAGGAGTGGCGTCAGCAGTGGCACTGTCCCATGGCTGATTAACACAACGGCATGTGCAGTCAGCAAGGGAGGGCTACCTGTCAGCCTGCAGACTTACTGTCTGTCCCAGACTGGCTTTGTTCAAGTTTAAGGACTTTGTAATATTTAATAAGGCCTGTAGCAATCTCATACCATTTGTAAAAATCATGAGAACATTTAATATAGAAAAAATATGTTCTAGCTTCAACCTAGAAAAATAACTGTATAAAACAGAATAAAAGAGGGTTCAGAAGAATATTAGCTGATTAGCACATTCTGTTAAGAAACCAGAACCCAGACATACGGGCACAGCCAGGAAGGAAAGTGGAAATCTTGAAGGAAGAAGAAGCTTCAGCTTACAGAAGAGATGACCTTTGACTAAGAAGTCCCTGGTAGTCATACTTAAAGTTTATTACCAAACTTGAACCAATTGTATGATGTCAGATAGTAAATCCTAAATTGAATTAGCAGCGTGTTACCTAGGACACGGCTGCAGCCCTGGGTCCCAGTGCTATGCTGTTGTTAACACTATGATGAGTTGCTCTGTGTAAAGCAGGGGTCCCAGACTTTTGAATTTATGAACCAAGAAAAAAAATTTAATGGAAACATGGAACCAAAATAGGACTGTCAGCTTTTTTTCACCATTGGTCAAGTGAAAAAAAAGGAAGAGGAGGAGAAGGTGATTATTATCTACCATCACCATGATTTGGGGCAAAGAATAGACATTTTCACATCAAAAAACTAAGACCATAATCTCCACATTTAAAAAAGCAATCACTCATTGTTATTTTCTCACAGGAAGGCTTTGGGGAACCAGGGGATGGAAGAGTGGAGAAGAATATGGGCTTTGTAATAACACAGGTTCAAAGACGAACCCTATCACCTGCTAACCAGGGCAGATTACTTCAGGTTTCTGAGACCTAGGATCTCTCTTCTGTGAAAGAGGCAAATGTACTTTAAGAGTAACTGTGAGGAGGAACCGAGATTAAGCTCTTCTTCACTGAGATTAAGTTATTACACATTAAGGTGTAATAAATGCTATCATCTCTTCTGGTGAGGATCTTTGGCCGTCAAGACTAGGGGTGTGGGGTCTGGGGACGGGCAGAGAGAGGGCCTCACTCTCACTACCCTGCTCCCCAGGGTGAAGGCTCTCCTCTTCTGAATCACAAACTCTGCTCAGGTCTGGGTTTTGTGGAATCTTGTCCTCTTCCTCCGTGTTAGAGAGTCTAATTTTAGCCTGATCTCACCTGGCTAAAGAAGACACCTGAAGAGGAGAGTTACGTGCGAGGGGGCCTTCCTGCACCCTCCCATCCTAAGTTCTCCTTGGACTGGGCGGGAACTGCTAGGACACCCATCATTATGATTTAGAATAAAACTGATTTGTCTGTCAGCCATCAAGATGAATGGAGTCAGGGTTGCCAAAAAATAGAGAATTTGGCCGTGGCTGTTTCTTATATAGACCTTTCCAGCTACAAGATTGATATCAGAGTGCAACATGTGGCTGTAAATGTAGAGTTAGGTTTGATCACCGCCCTCCCTGCTTCCCTCCTGCAGGCAAATGACAGGCAGGTTTTTAAGGAAAAAGTAAGGCTCTAGGTTTGAAAGTCAGATGTTAAGTTAGGGACAAAATGATTTAACCTCCTCCCTGGGATATTCTGAGATACCATTCCAAATACTAATTTGCTCAGAATTCAGATTGAACTCTGCAGCTACCTCATTTGAGAGAAAAATAGAGCTCTAAGAACAGGTTTTTCCCAGCCTCTCCTTAAGGAAAGCCCCCTGGACTGGCTGTCAGGAGACCTGGGCTCAAAACCATGGTTTTATTGTTCCTCTATTTATGCCTCAGTTTCCCAATAGGAATACATGACTAATACTAGTGTTTTCTTCTGATAAGACTATGTAAAAGAAAGCTATACACTTGAGAAAGTTCATAGCACTAGTACAACACAGTATAATTTTGATTATGGTCATGTTCGTGGAATTGCAGCTTCATTCTTTCTTTTGAAGCTTAAAGTTTAAAATAAAAACACTCTACATAAAATTTCAGATGCAACGGCTCACGTCAGTGGTCCCAGCTACTCGGTAGGCTGAGATGGGAGGATAGTTTGAGCCCAGGAACGTGGGATCACCTGAACAACATAGAGAGACTCCAACTCAAAAAATAATAATAAAATAAAATACATACTTGCCCAGGTCTTCAAGACCTTACTGAGAACTTGACTCAGTCACTGGATACTTAGAAGCCATCGAGGGTCTCTGGCCCTTTGGAGAGCCGGGCCACATGGGCTTCTGCCCCACCCCGAATTCTAGTTCTGTAGCCTAGAGAGCCTGATCTTCTTGTGGCCTCTATGCCCTTCGGTTCCTGCTTCTTTGGATTGAAGGCTTTGGGGAGGGCAAGTCGGAAACAGAGAATAAACAAAGAGAGGCTGGGCATGGTGGCTCACACCTGTAATCCCAGCACTTTGGGAGGCCAAGGTGGGCAGATCACCTGAGGTCAGGAGTTTGAGACCCGCCTGGCTAACATGGAAAAACCCCATCTCCACTCAATATACAAAAATTAGCCAGGCATGGTGGCAGGTTCCTGTAATTCCAGCTTCTTGAAAGGGTAAGGCAGGAGAATCTCTTGCACCCTAGAGGCAGAGGTTGCAGTGAGCCAAGATCACACCACTGAGCTCCAGCCTGGGTGACAGTGAGACCCTGTCTCAAAAAAATAAAAAAATAAAATAAAATAAACAAAGACAGGTTTACAGCACACAAGGAAGCCCCAGAAAGCAAACAAGCCTTCACATGGATGGATGGCTCCTCACCTGCCCGGCCCTTTTTCTCTTTCCTTTCTTCTCACCCCCTTCATTCATCTCCCCTCTTTTTCAGGTGTCAAACCCTCCAAGTTCTGCCAATGTAAACCAAAAAGCATGTTTCCTTTCCTGATATCTTACTCCTGGCTGGCATCTAAAGATGTCACCCAATCCAAACAGTTCTTTAAGGAATTTTTTCAGACAAAGGCAGATTCTTCCTCAGGAGGAATTTGGATGCCAGCTGTTAAGATAAGAGTCCTTGGGTAAAATAGTGCTGTCACCAACTGCTGTGTGAATAAACCAGTGCTTCTCAAAATGTGGTCCTCACACCCTGACACCACCAACCTCAGCATCCCTGGACGCTTATTAAAAATACAGATCTGGGGGCCACAGACTTTATGAATCAAACACTCTTGGAAGTGCAGCCCAGCAATCAGTTTTTAAAAGAAGCCTCCAAGAGATTCCGATGCTGGCTGAAGTGTGAGAACCACTGAACTGTCAAAGGACCAGCAGCATGTCCACCTTCCACCAGCATAGTGCCTGTGGATAGCAAAGTTTCAATAAATACCTGTTAAATAAGTGAATGGGCAAACTACTGATGCCATGTTAAGAGGAAGAGGAAACAATATAAGACACAATTTCTGCTGAAACAAGCCACGGTGAAAAGAAAGAAATGCACAGACTTGAAGTCTTACAGCAACAAGTCAACTTACAGATACTGAGCCTGTGTTTCTAATGATGCAGATAAGGAAACCGAGACAGCACAAGCATAATGGTGTTCAGGAGCAGAGCTGGCCCCGGACACAGCTGTCAGGCCCCCGTGTGCCCCAGGATTTCTCGGTTCCATGCTCCCTCTTGGGAAAATGGTTAACGTCAGAGGATGATAAATGGCTGAATGGCATGGTTCAGCCCCGAATCTGTAGGGTTCACAGAGAGAATGCAGTGTGGGCTGCAGGAGTTGTGGAACTCATGCTGGGTTTCTTTTCAGAACAAGAAAGATCTGGATGCACAGAGATTTATGGAATTTTCTTTTCCAGTTTTGGTAGTATTCCAAAGCCTGGGGAGAAAACATGCAACAAGCTTTTCTTCAGTGGGACTGTATTTGCCCAAAGAAGGAAGACAGATCCAATAAGCCAGGCCAGGATACCTGCAGATACCCCAGCCCATGACAATGTGGCTGGGCTTTTGTGCCGCTGCCCCTCTGCAGTAGGCCTGAAATGTGTCTGGTCTTCTCCATCCCTGATGGGAGGTTTGCCTTTCCCATTACCTTGATGCTGCTCCTGGCTTTCTCAGTTCTCTCTTCCTGGGCATTAATAGAACTGAGTAAATATCTATTGAAATGATAGGCAATTGGCTAGAATGCTTCTATCCACAGTAACTTTGGATCAATGGGAATTCATTATCTATAACACCCGGGCTCTTCACTCTGAACATGGACAAAGACAACTGGATCACTGAGATCCTCAGTTAAACAGCACACAGCTGAGTACACAGTCACCAGAAATCCTAAGATCTTACTTGAATGATCATTGTACTGGCTAGTTCTTACAACCTCAATGACTGCTCCTCTTTCTTTGTCCATCCCTTCATGGTATATTGATCAGCAGCAGAAGTAAAGTCTGCCTGTTTCTTTGAATGAGAGGTTCCTCCACCCACAGGTCCACGTCACTGCCGGCAAGAGGCCCTCTAAGTGGTCATGACCTTGGAGTCCTTGGAGGTTAGATGAAGGAGAATGGGAGGTGTGAAAAAGCCAAGTGAAATCTTGATGATTTCCCTTCAAAGAAAGTAGGCTGGTACTCAGGGGAGGTCCAAAGAAAGGAATGCTAAATTCACTAATTTTAAAAAGAATGTCTAAGCTTTTACTACAACACATTACAGCCTGCAAGTGACTTTTCCCATAAAACCTTCAGCAGCTGAACCTGACACACTACACAAATAATTTAATTAAATAAGAAAGGAAAAAGGGAAGAAAGTACCTCTAGAGCTTTTCAAGAACTTGAAGTCTGACACACCCATGCATGAGTGAGAAGTTGTCTTTCAACAGCATTATAGTTTAGCAAGCAATGGAGAACCCAGCTAATCATTAGTAAGTGGCTTTGTTAGAATTTTTGTTAAACTAAAGATAAATACAGTATGTTTAGCTACTGGGGTGAAAACTTAAACTAGTCTGTGAAAGAAAAGGTTAACTGAAATTGGGATGCCTGCAAATCATCTAGAATTTTAGTGGATCTTATTTGTTAAAAATATCATCACAGATTTCTGTGTAGAGGGAAGTGGTAAGTGAAACAGAAAATCAGTAATTAGATAGCAGAGCTTCCAGAGGTTAAAAAAAATACTTTCCAAGTTATACACAGAACAATCCTCTGCAATTATGCTGATTACATGGCAAGTAAATACCTGTGTATTCTGACTTCAGCAACTATAGTATTACTGTCTACTAGGGGGAGGAAAGCACACTTCTGAAGGTCACTGAGCATTTGATGACTAGAAATCTAGACATCCTTGATAGTTAAGCAGCAACATACGAAGATGAAAAACACTATTTCTTTCATCTAATTTTTTTCAGGTCAGCTCACTCAACCTTTTCATGTAATTTTTGAGCTTTCTTGGAAGGAGATCAAGATTCCAGTAATGTAATTGCCATGGGGCTGGTGTGCAGACTCAGGGCTCTGATTCAAGGAATCTGAAACAAACCCTAACACTACCCAGAACTCAGGAAGTCTAATTCTTAGCCTGAAAAATGACCTGAAGTTACATATTTCTCCCCTTTGAGTAATAGCTAAATCCACTCAGCTACTCAATGGACAAGCAGTGTGTGTGTGTGTGTGTGTGTGTGTGTGTGTGTGTGTGTGTGTGTGTGTGTGTGTTTTGTTGGGCTTCATCTTTCATACTAGTTGCTAAGAGATTTTAAAGGAAGTTGAACATGAATTCTACAGATATCGGGTTAGATACATTTCCTAAACTGAGGAATAATTGGAATCACAGGAATCAAACAAATCCATACATTGAAAATCACAGTTGCTATATAAAGAAAGGGAGACTACATAGGAAAGCTTCTGGGATTGAGGTTTAGATCACACTTCAACAGAAATTATTTGAATTCTAAGCCAGCATAGGAAAAAAAGAATTTGTTCTAAAATTTATTGAACAAGCTTGGAGCAAGCATCAATGACCATATGTTTGGAAATGCTGCATGAGATGGTAAGGGTTTCTTATTCCCAGGCAGTTCCAGTATAGTTAGCAATGGTGGACACCAGCTGTTTATTGATGTGTATACTATGTATACAAAACATTCAAGATCAGACTGGCTGGTGCCCTGAGTAGAGATGGAGCTTTCCAGTGGTGAGGAGGCTTAAAGAATGTTGGGGTAGGTCTGTGTGGTTTTCCCTCCATGCATAAAGCAGAAAGCAGTGTGCTCCAGTCCTATTGCCCTACACATCTCCCCACCACCACCCCTATACACACATTCTTTCCCAGCAGCCTGCACCTTCAGAAAGGGGAAATTCTCATCACACATTCAACTCTTAATGAAGCCTAAGGAAATGACCAGGCTTAAGGACCCTCCAGGGACGCCGTTTCTCCTGTCCTTCCCTCTTCTGCTGTGTCAACTCTCTTCAGCCAAAGAGTATCATGGAAAATAAGAGAAGGGGCACCCAAGCCAGACTCTCAGTTATTAAAGAAGCACCAATCATTGAGGTTGTAAGAACTAAGCCAATACAACGACCATTCAAGTAAGATCTTAGGATTTCTGGTGCCTGTGTACTCAGCTATGTGCTGTTTAACTGAGGATCTCAATGATCCAGGTGTCTTTGTCCATGTTCAGAGCGAAGAGCCTGGGGATTATAGATAATGAATTCCCATTGATCCAAAGTTATTGTGGATAGAAGCATTCTAGCCAATTGTCTATTCATTCCAATAGATATTTACTCAGTTCTATTAATATTGCCATCAGAGTTTGCATTCACTTCTGGTTCCCAAATTACCCTGTGAACTCCTGTAGGACTTACTCCTTTGTTCACTTACAAATGGCTACTCAGAACTTCACATTTGGAGACATTCCAAAACTATGTATTACCTCCCACAGCTTCTTGCCCATGAGACTTTCCTGAGAGGGGCCCAGCCCGCTCTGGTAAGCCCAAGGAGTGACTGTGAGAGTTTAACACTGGGCTATGCCCAACCCTTGATTTGAGTTCAGGCTAACAAGGTGGCAGCTGCTGCCCAGCCAAGGAGAGACAGGGAAACCAGGCTATTTTGTACACATCCAGGACAATACTCACTGCCCTGCAATGGGCTGCCAGGAAACTGAGATGTGAGTAGACTGCACTCCCCACAGCCTCTGGCCTATGCTGCTTGCCTGGGATGGAGACCATCCTCCCTGGTCCCAACATTAATGCTGGGCTGTGCCCCACTTTTGAACTGAGCTTGGGTTAATGTAGCTGCAGCCACCACCTGGCCAAAGAAGGACAGGAAAACCAGGTTTCCCTATGCATACCCAGGACAATATCCACCACTCTGCTTTGGGCTGCTGTGAAACTCAAATTTGAATAGCTTCTTGCCCACACTGCTTGCCTTAGTGGGCCCTCATATTTTCTTGTCACAAGCCCATGGCTAGCACCATTTTTAGAGTTTAACACTGGGCTGTGCCCCACCCTCAGACCAAGTTGAGGTGATGTGGCTATAGCTGCCACCCAGCCAGGGAAGAGACAGAGGAGACCAAGCTCCCTTAAGCACACTTAGGACAATACCCACTACCCTTCTACAGGCATCTGTGGGATGGATGACTGGCTCACTCAACCCATTGCAGCTTCTGGCAATGCCTACTCGAACTGCTTGGGTCCCAGTGGGTTGCTCGACCACTGCTACTGCCCACCCACAGGACACCAACTCCCAGGGGCCTGAGAACCTGCTGACACACCTGGCCCACCACTCCTACTGCTAGCTTCTAAGCAAGCCAACTAGAGGCCCAAGAATCAGTGCTCTAGGGTCCACTAACACCAGAGCCAGCGCCTAAAAACAAGCACATTCATTCCACAGCTGCTACCACTTGGGCCTGAAGACTGGCTCAGGTGGTGTCTAAGTCCCCAGCAAAACTTCACCACAACCTCAACTAATAATGGTACCCTAAGTCACCAAGGAAATCACAGATACCACTGACACTGTGTATCACCAAGGAAGTCATACAAAGATCACAGTACCATTGGCAACCAAAATCAAAGTCAAAGTAGTTTACTCAATCAACACACATACATTTCTAGGAAAAAGAATCTCTCCCACAAAAGCAATTTCAAAAAAATTGACACAAGCAACTGCTACCCTAGATGAGCAGATATCAACAGAAAGACACAGGAAACATGAAAAACAGGGAAGCAGGGAACTATGACACCACCAAAGGACAGTAAGAATTGCCCAGCAATAGATCCCAATCAAAAAGAATTTCCCAGAATGCCAGATAAAGAATTCAAAATATTGATCTTAAAGAAACTCAATGAGATGCAAGATAATCTGAAAACCAATACAAAGAAACTAGACAGTCAACTCAGAATATGAATGAGAAATTTACCAAGCAGATAGATATCTTTTTGAAAAGCAGAAAGAAATTCTGGAACTAAAACATTTATTGAAGAAAATGCAAAAAATACATTCAAAAGATTCAATAATACATTGGATCAAGCAGAATACAGAATCTCAAAACTTGAGATTGGGTCTTTTGAAATAATCCAGTGTGACAAAAATAAGGAAACAATAATTTTAAAATGAACAAAGCCTTCAAGATGTCTGGTACTACATGAAACAAGCAAACTTATGAATTATCACTATTCCCAAAGAGGAAGAGACATCAAAAAGCTTAGAAAACCTGTTCAAGAAAATAATTGATGAAAAATTCCCAAGTCTATCAAGACATTTAGACATTTAAACCCAAGAAGCCCTATGATCCCCCGCTAAATATATTGCACAAAGGACTTTATCATGACATATTATTTTTAGAATGTCTAAAGTCAAAGTGAAAGAAATAATTTTAAAATTAGCAAGAGAAAAATGTTTAGCCTCCTATAAAGGAAACATCATCAACCTAACAGTGGACTTTTCAGCAGAAACGTTAAAAGGTCAGAAGAGAATGAGATAATGGGATTGCATTTTCAAAGTACTGAAATGAAAAAAAAAACAAAAACCCCTGTCAGATAAGAATTTTATATCCTGCCACAATAAGCTTCATAAAGGAGACATAGTATTTCCTAGACAAGCAAACATTGAGGGAATTTGTCACCACTAGACCCATGAAATGTCAGGAAATGTCTAACGGGATCTTAAATATGGAGTCAAAAGGTCAATATTCACCATTACAAAAGACATGGAAATGTAAAATGTACCGTTCTTATGAAACAATCACACAAAGAAGAAAAGGAAAGGAATCAAATGACAACATGATAGAATTTCATCAAACCACAAGGACAGCAATACAGAGAAAAAGAGAGAAATACACTTTTAAAACAATGGGAAAGCAATTAACAATATGACAGGAACAAATCAATGTTAACCTCACATAGCAGTGTTAACCTTGAATATAAAATAGATTAAATGCTCCACTTAAAAGATACAGATTGGCAGAATGGACAAAAAGTCATGATCCAAGTATATGCTGCTCACAACTTACCCATAAAGACACATATAAACTAAAGGTAAAGGGGTGGAAAAATATTCCATACAAAAAGAAACCAAAAGCAAGGGGCAGCTATATGGATAACAGATAAAACAGACTTTAAATTAAAAAAACAGTTTAGAAAAACACAAAGGAGGTCATTATGCAGTGATAAAGGGATCCTTCAACAGGAGACTATAATGATCCTAAATATATAAGCACTGAACATTGTGGCACTTTAATTCATAACATAAATACTACTAGACCTAAAGAAAGAAATAGAGCAATACAAATAAGAGGGGACTGAAAGTTAGAAAATGTAAGTAAGTCACTTAGGGGAGAAATCTTGCTCTTGCCAAAAGAACAGGTAGTGGCTGCAAAAAAACAAGTTGCTGCAGTGCTTACATCACTGATTAAAGTACCAGCCCTCCTTAGCTTCCCCAATTCCATTCTATGCCATCACTAATCTAATTCTACCAAGTCACTCCAACAGATCCCGTTCTGCAGTTTATACATTTGGCGGCAAATTTGTGTATAAGTGATCCTCAGAAACTGCTAACCCGCAGCAACCATGATGCTTAAAGAAGATGGAGAAAGGGTTATCTCTTGTTCTCTTTGACAAAAGTGTCATTGGAAGGAAAGTCTGACATATTCCCAGTTGGTTTTCTATGCCAGATTCAGAAATCCATCTTAGGTGGGGAAACAGAACATATGAGAAAATTAAATGATCTGATTGTCTCTGATCCCAAAGGATTAAAAATGCACTTGCAAAGCAAGATCTAAACAGAAGAAAATCAAATAGCAAAAAAGGGCCAATGATAATAAAGCCAACAAAACAAAAAGTAAACTGGAGCACCAGCCATAAGATCAGTAAAGGGAGAAAAGAACGGAATATCCCGCAAAAGACTTTTTGGGCAACATGAGTGGTTTTAAGAGTAAGCACACAATTCACCCCAACTTAGAAAGAGTTTAGGTTTCTGCTAAAGGGTTGTAAGGGCCACAGGTAACGCTGGCATGCTGGTTTTTTGCATTGTTCCATCCACTACACCAAGCCCACTGCTTGAGATACAAGGGACACTATAATTGCTTTAATATTGCTGCTAACTGCAGAAATTGTTAAATTCATTACCTGATCCTCCTAAATTCCAAGCCAGTGTCCCAATTTAAAAAAAAAAAAAAAGTTCTTTATTTTTTTTAGATGAAGTCTCACTCTGTACCCAGGCTGGAGTGCAGTGACACCATCTCAGCTCACTGCAGCCTCCACCTCCCAGGTTCAAGCAATTCTCATGCCTCAGCCTCCCAAGTAGCTGGGATTACAGGACTGTACCACCACACCTGGCTAATTATTTTTTGCATTTTTAGTAGAGATGGGGTTTCACCACAGGCTGGTCTCAAACTCCTGACCTCAAGTGATCTGCCCCACCTCGGCCTCCCAAAGTGCTGAAATGACAGGTGTGAGCCACTGTGACTGGCTGAAAAATGTTATTTTCATTTTAATGTAGTTTGTTCTTCTTTTTAGGTCATGAAAGAAAGAAGCAAAAGTTTGTCAGGTGTCCTACTTTAGTGACAGAAGTAAAATGACTGGCTTCCACATGTCGATTTCTCTGCAGTGCACCATATGGTTGCTGTGCTGGCAGGCTTAGCGGAGTGGGGGAGGCCATGAACCTCCCATGGCCTCAGCTCCAGCGCTTGCCGCTCAGACCTGCAGGACTGCAGGCCCCCAGCCTGCCTCCGTCTCCCAGACCATCCCAAGTCTCCTGTCCTAAAAGAGAGGAATGTGTTTACTTTTAAGACCAGAACCTTAGGCCTGAAATATAATTGGCTGCCCTCGATAAAGCAGAATTTGGGCCAAACAGGACCTATCCTGAGAGAATGCATGACTTTTAATAACTAAAAACCAGGTACAGTTGGTCATGAATGATAACATACTAGGGTGCTTTCAAATGACTCAAAGACCTTTTCCTGTTGAGAGATTGGCTACCTTGACTATTTATTAGATTCAATTGCAAGTAGAAACTACTCTTAAAAAAAAAGAAAAAGCAGCTGTCTGTAGTCCAAAACCATGGAAACCAGCTCTCTCTGCAAACAATGAGCCTGCTTCCCGCCAAGACAGCCAGAGCTTCTCAGTTCTCATGATTTTCTTCCAAATCCCAAACAGCAAATGCCTTTAAAACGCACAAAAGAGCAAGGAGCCTACTGAATTGGCAGTTATTCCTGTTCCTTTTTAGTCAATGTCTGTGTAAAGAAAGGGAAGGCATAAAAAGATCTGTGTTTTGCTTCGATAGGGTTTCCAAAGACAAGATGGCCTCAAGACAAGTTAAGCCTCGGCTTAGAGAGCTGCTTGGAGCAGCCCAGGCAGCGCCTCTGCATTTTCATGGCCAATGTATGTTTTCATTCTCAGCAAAGGCCTTGTTCCAGGGGAAACTGAAATGTATGAGGTCCAGAAGGAACCCCATAGAAACCACACTGCATCTCAACAGGGCCACAGTCAGCACATAGTTTCCAGGTTATAAACCAGCCTTCTCCTTCACTCTCCAATCCAGATAGTCTGCTGTCTGCTTCACACACACTCTTGCAACATAACTAGGAGCCCACATATACTGGAATCTTAAAGACACACCAAAATGCAGATAATGCTATCAGGGTCACCCTGCAAGACCCACCTGTTCCCCCAGAGGCCAACCCAAGGAAAACTGAGACACAGCTGAGGCCCAATGCTGGAAGAGGCTTTCCACCTCCCGCCTCAGCAGCCTGCCTGCGTCCACAGGTCCAAGGCAGTGTTCTCATGGACTGGGACTCTCTGTTCACACAAGACTACATCAGCATAGCCCAGGATCGCCTATCTCTTCCTGAGAACCTCTCCACTGCCTTGGGGTCAAGTTACCCCTCATCCCCCACCACCCACGTGCCTATTGTTCTCACTCTAGCTCCTTCACCAGGCTGTGAGCTCTATTCTGTTCACTGCTGCATCCCTGGTCCTTAGTTCGTGCCTGGCACTCAGCAGTAACTCAATAGACAGTTCTTGAAAGTTGTTGGAGTGTCAGTGTTGGAGAGATCCATGCTAACTATCCATTCATTAGAATGAATCTCTATTGGTAGAAGTTCAGTGAAAGAAATATGTGTAAAAGAGATATTCGGAACAGAGGGCAACTTCTGAAAATCCATCAAATAGGCTACCAACTGTGTGTCAGTCTGCCCTGTGCATCAGCTGTAACCTTTATTGTGTCTTGGAGTTCTTTAAGAATGTGATTAAATCTATACACCTTTATTCAAAACCAAACCCACACACACACGCATTGCTGTCTGTAATTTCAAGGATTTTGAAGGATCCCCTGAAGCACATTCCTCAGACCTCAGGCTAAGAACATCTGCTCTATCTCAAAATTTGATACTTTTCTCCAGTTCTATTTTAGTCCTCTACCTGCCTAAGGGCAGGAAGGAAATCTTAGTCAACTCTGTGTCTACCAGCAGTGACCATCATTCCTTGCACATAGTGGGGATCCCTTGAAAAAAATTCACACACACTGAGAAAGTAATGAATCAGCGACGCTTAAAATTCAGCAATAGCACCAATCCTAAGCAATCCATCATTTGCTTCTGTACCTTCCCTCCACCTACCCACCCACGGAACCATGTCTAAGACTTGCAGAGTCAGAAATAAGGAGTGCTCCTGCCACCTATGCAGAGCAGACAACCAAGAGTGCCTGCCCCAGCACACTGTCTCCTGTGGTGAGGGAGAGGTTGCAGGATTGTCCCCACAAGACGCTTTGAAAACCTACGGGGGCACTTTTTGTTGTCACAATAATTAGGGGGCCACTGTCAGTGTTTATTGGATGAGACACCAGACATGTTGCAATGTCTAGGCTAATTCTGTATTGCAAAGAATTGTCCAAAGTCTCACATGACTCCCAATTGTATCATCCGATATTCATGAGGCTGAAAACATTTATAGATCTGTGATTCTAGATCCTAAAAAAAGATAATTTTTGTACAGTCCTAAATGTACACTGAATTTTTCAAAAATGCATTTACCACATAAAGCCATGTAAGATTATAGATTGGTTGGAAGTTTACCAAGAGCTGTTCAGTTTTTGAAAAATCACAATACTAATATCTACGCCTCTGTTGGGATTTGAGCCACCAGTGAAGCATACCTGTATCATGCTACATGTGAGAGCCATTATATTCATGGTGATTCTACATAGACATGTAAGCTCTGACTACTTTATCATGTCTTCTGTTGTAGTTGTGCCTGGGCATTTACATATTTAAATGTACATTCCTCTTTAAAATTATTTTTTAAACATTTCTCATGTATATTTTAGTAGGAACATTCTATTGAATTTCAAAATTATGTTTAGAAGTTTTGTTACCCAGATATTTAATTTCAAGACATTAAAGAAATGTTACAAAAAGTTTCCTATAAAAAGGAAATTAAGTGTGATAGTGAACTACAGCAATACCATTTATATGGTGAGTCATTAAGGATGCTTTTAGATGCAAGTAGCAGCATGCTAAATGTGGTTTGAAAAATAAAGATGTCAGTTTTTTTTGTAAAACAGGAAGCCCAGAGGTAGGTATTTTCAATGTTGGCTTAGTGGCTTAATAAGGTGGAAAATAACCTAGGTGACTGTCATCTTTCTGCTCAGCCACCTTCAGTGAGTTGTCATTTATCCTCAGGATTGTCCCTTTGAGGTTGCAAGAGAACTGCTACAGCTCAGTCTGTATCCAAAAGGAAGAGGCACTAATTTTCCCTTGCATAGCTCTTTTAACTAAAAAAGAAGATTTTTTCCAGAAGCTCCTGGGAAAACTTTCTGATTTAATTCACGAAAATTTAACTAGATGCTGATGGCTGCAAGGGGAGCTGGGAAAGCTAGTGTGTTCAGTATTAAGTACAGGTGGCTCTGCTGGTGAAGTTCTGGGTGGGGGACTTAGGGCGCACAGGTGCAAATGGCTGTGGGTTGCAATCATAACTGCTTGCTGATTACTCAGAACCCAAAACACCTAACAAATGGTAGGTTTTAGAATGATTTATCTATATATTTATACTTCAACCAAAAGTATGAAAAAAGTCATCAGCAAAACTATGTTTAATGGCATTGATTCTCCATCCCCTTTTTCTTCATAGTTGCCACAATTTATTGGGGATTTCTTTGTTGTTATTGGTTTGTTTTGTTTTGTTCTTTTAATTTTTTTTTATTTTTTTAAGACAAGGTCTTGTTCTGTTGCCCAGGCTGGAGTGCAGTGGCATGATCACAACTTACTGTAGCTTCAATCTCCTAAGCTCAAGCCATACTTCCACTTTCAACTCCCAAGTAGCTAGGACTACAGCTGTGCCACCATGCCTGGCTAATCTTTTTTTTTTTTTTTTTCCTGTAGAGACAAGGGTCTGTCTGTGTTGCCCAGACTGGTCTTGAACTCTTGGGCTCAAGTGATCCTCCCACCTCGGCCTCCCAAAGTGGTGGGATTACAAGCTTGAGCTACCATGCCCAGCACTAGTTGCCATAATTTGATTTTAAATCAAAGTGGCATGTTCTGTGTTCAAAAAAGATTCAGCTGTGCCACCTACCTCATGGCTTTGGTGTGGGTGACAAGTGAGAATGTATGCAATTACACCTGTAAGATATCCTTGATCTGATAGCACTATCCCCAAAGAAAGCACATGAAGTATAACTGTAAGTTTACTTTAAGCTAGGTTTCACAGCCTAAATGGAAATTAAAATGGGAAAAAAAATGTGTGAGATTAAATTCTGCAATCTAACTTTCAAATTCACACTAGAGATCCGATAGGCTAAACTACTAGAATATTGAGAACACAACCTTTAAAAAAATGGAAATAGCGAAAAGGAGAATCTTCTGTCCTGTTTTAATCCCCACTGGCCATGCCCCATTGAAATCTAGAACACAATTAGGCACTAGAACCAAGAGCCAACAAAGGGCAACGCTGTTCTCTCCAGCTGCCACATGCTGAGCATCTCTCCATGCTCTTTGGTGCTGCTCAGTGGAGCCAGAGCTAAACCCAGGGACCAGATGTTTGGGTTTGCCCAGGAAGGTCTCACTTTACTCCTACTACTGCTATGGACAGGAGGCAAGGAAATACTGGGTAGTAGAGGGCAGCTCCCCAGCAAAGGCCCCGCCCTCAAGCTTGGAAACCTGAAGCTCTAGATGGGAACAGGCATTCCTGTTTTTGCCCCTAAATGTTGCCTTTTCCAAGACCAACCTGTTTCCCCATGCTCCCATCCTGTAACCATAAAAACCCCAAACCCCAGGTCCCACAAGCAGAAGAATGGCAGAGCAGCAGAGAGGCATGGCAGAGAAGGAGAGAAGAGAGGAAGCATCTGAGAGGGGTTCAGCTGGGGGCAGTCAGAGAGGAGATCAGCCTCAGGATAGCTGAACTCCAAGGGAAGATCATCTTCCCACTCCATCCCCTCTCCAGCTCCCCATCCCATTGAGAGCCACCTCCGTCACCCAATAAAATCCCAGATTCATCATCCTTCAAGTCCATGTGACCTAATTCTTCCTGGATGCAAGACAATCATTTGGGACACACTGGGTTCAGGAACCCAAAAATGCTGTCAGTCACCCTGACTCTTCACTGAGCTGTTTAACACTTAAGCCCTACTGGGACAGCAGGACTAAAAGAGCATTGCAATACTCCTAGACACTGACATGGGGCCAGAACCCAAAAGCACTTGCCCCAGCTCCTGCACCTGCTCACCTGCATGCTCCCCTCCCGTAAGGGATTTGAGCATGCGTGGTCAAGCAAATGAGCCACACCCCTGTTTCAAGTCCCATGAAGGGGTCCAGGGAACCTCCTATTTCATTACTTCTACTCTAATTAAAAGTGTACTGGTTTGGGGATAGTTACCCCACTTATCAATTTTAAAATTCTGGACTATAAAATCTCAACTCACACCTAATCCCTCAGCTTTAGGGCTGAAGAAAGAAAATTTAAAAGAAGGGGAAAGTTGTAAGGTTAGGAGTTGGAGAAGAAGAGGGTTAAGCAGGAAGGAAAAAAAAGAGTAGGTAATTAAGAAAGTAAAAACTCAAGCCCTACATTAGGAAGGACAAAAATCCAGAGTGCCATTTCTCCAGGTATTCTCCTTCTTGGCTGGGAGGGCTGGTGGGGAAGGAAAATTTCACAACAGCCCAATGAATGGATGGCTTGTTTCCCTCCAAGGAGGCTTACAGCTGGACATCAGTAGTCCGAATAGCAGTCTTGTTTCTCAGGCAGGCTTCCAAGGCCGCCAAGTGTTACAAGCCCTTCATAGAGCAGTGGATTTTAAAGGTGAATTGAAACTATTTTAAGATCCCTCTTGGGTAGCAGATGGACAGAATGACGGATTGTTACTATGGTGTAGCTGTTTTCATTCCTGGCCCAACTGCTGCACTAAGCACACAGCACTGTGGGCTCCACAAGAGACTGGTGTGGTTTGCTCTCTCTGCAAGCAAGATATGTTCAGTGAAACATGCAAAGAAAGAAGAGTGGGAACCAGATTACAAGTTCTTCTAAGTACAATAGAAAAACATTGACTGGGCCATAACAGGAGTAGTCAAGCTAATGTGGAATTTCACTTTGATATTATCCTTGGGACCAAGCTAGGGGAAAGGGAGTGACATGTATGTGAAATTGTGCTTTCAGGAGTTTTATTCAGTAAGCCAAAAACTAAGAAGTCTTTTGATCGAATCAATGTTACCTGATATTTGGGCCAACATCGTAATAATAAACTTTGGTATAGCTTACTGGTGATGCATTCCAGTTCTAGATTAGATAGCCTTGATTCAAATCTCAGCTTCATCAGTTACTAGTAACTTTAGGCAAGTTTCTTAAGCATGTTGTGTCTTGGTTTTCTCATCAGTCAAACGCTGATGTTGCCTCTGTCATCAGGTTGTTGGGAAGAGCTGATAAATGAAATGCTTAGGATGCTGCCTGGCACGTCATGGTGCTTGTTAATGTCAGTTGTGGTGGTACTTGTCGCTATTAAAAGGTATAATTTCAAGCTTCCATTGTAATCTCTTAAATGTGCTTAGCTATGCTCAATTTGACCAGCCAGGGAAAAATGTTTTTTTCAAAGATGAGCTACTGATGTTTTGATAATGCTCCCAGTTTTTCTCCCGTGAGTAGGTCAGGAAGGAGGAGGAAGGTTTGTGAAGGAACAGAGCTATTATAAAACATAGTCACACGGTTGTAGAGCTCTAGGGGGTTTCTGTGTTTCTCTGATTACTTCTCTTGCAAAAAAAGAAGGAAGTGTTTGGGAGGCCAAGGTGGGTGGAACACAAGGTCAAGAGATCGAGACCATCCTGGCCAACATGATGAAAACCCGTCTCTACTAAAAATACAAAAATTAGCTGGGCATGGTGGCACACACCTGTAGTCCCAGCTACTCGGGAGGCTGAGGCAGAAGAATTGCGTGAACCTGGGAGGCAAACGTTGCAGTGAGCTGAGATGGTGCCATTGCACTCCAGCCTGGTGACAGAGCGAGACTCCGTCTCAAAAAAAAAGTGGTAAGAATTCATAGCAATTAATCACCAAAGCTTGGGAGGTAGGACTGAAATGTTTTTGTTCCACAAAAGTTTTCTGAGCCTTTGCCTGCACAAAGTACTTTATTAGGACCTTTCTGTGCTACCAAGATGTATATGAGGCTCGAGGACTTCATTCATTCGCTCATTTATTCCATGAGTCTGTGAGCATTAACTATGGATCAAGAACTGAACTGGGAGCTGGAGATAGAACAACAGACACAACAGGGTTCTAACCTCAGGGCCTCACAGAGTGCAGGGATGCTGACCAGTAGCAATCATTAATGATAGCTCAGGACCTCAGGGAGCAGAGAGGAAAGGGCCAAACTCATCACTTGATGCATCAGAAAGCAAACTCAGGTACCAGTACAGGCAGAGTTCACATATGGAAGACTTTCAAGGTGGAGAATTCCTGATTTGATGTCAGATTTAAAAGAGCAGGTAAAACTCAGTCAATTTAGTATGAGCAGCGAGGGGAGATGGGGGTTGGCAAGGCAGGGAGTAGGTACCACTCTTTAGTTCTTTGCCTGTAGAGTGATCAGCCTTGTGCTAAGCCCTTGCCACCATGCTCTATGATAATCCACAGAAGTCAGGATGACTGCTGCCTTTTGACAGATGAGAAACCCAAAGCACAGGGTATTTAAGTGGCTTGGTCAAGGTCTTCCAGCTGCTTAGCTGTGCTGGGTTAAGTAGATGGCTGTGGCTTCAAGCTTTGGTTTTTCCAATGCCCGACTGGGGCTAAGTTCCAGGAAGGTAAGTGGAGTCCATCCAGGATATTATGAAAGGAAAACTAAGAGTATGTTGTTACATCCAGAATGATGGTATTATGTTTAAAATTAGATTACATTAGGAAACTGGCAATACCATGTGTCCCTAGGTATGATCCAGCCTGAATGGCAAGCCAGGCAAATTAAGTTCATTATCAATAGCCTGATATGCCCAAAGTCAAAGTGTTAGTTTGCGTATAGGAATTGCAGTGCCTGCGCAGTCAGTCTACTTGTGACTTCTCTTTTCTTGAGATACCCATTTGGCCCAGGGATGTATGCAAATGAAGTCTGGATGTTCATAAAAGCTCTGTCTCCCCACAAACTGCAGATTGCCACGTGTTACATCTCTTCCAACCCAGTTTTCATTCTCACCTCTTTGGTTCTTTGATTGGTTTTGCTACTCCATTTCTAGAACCTTTTTCACCATCATCCCATCTTGGGTTGGTTAGTGTTTATGTTCAGCCCCAAATAACAGAAGCTTGACTAAACAGTGGTTTCAAAGAACCATGAGGTTTAATTTTTCTCAGTGGCAGTTGCTCGCATTAGTGGAAATGTGAAAATGTTGATCCTGTCAAGAAGTAAATTGCTTGTATATATGGAAAGGTATTTCATGCTGCCCCAAGTCTCCAGATTGTTATTTACTGTCCTAGATGGGGCCATTTAGTTTTCATGACGAGCTGCTGACTTTGTAGTTACCATGTTCCCTCTAGCTGGCCTGGCTCCATTCTAATTTCATCAGATTCAGGCTAGCATTGGGCCAACCTGGAGCTTCCCTAGGGAGCTGCTCCACTTGCCAGTGATTCAGAATGTGAGTGTTGGGTTAGCTCTGAGATGCCCTCGGTTTTGAATTGCTGAAGCAGAGCCTTCACACACCCTCAGTCCCATGCTCTTCTGAGGGCACAGAGACGCCATGACATGAGAACAGGACAGCATTGAAAAGCCTACTGTGTACCAGTTGCTGTAGACACACTTTCTCTCTGAAGCCTCCTAAGAGCCTAGGAAATTAATCCTATTATCTTTTCCATGTGGGAGATGAGGACACAGGTTCAGGAAACGTAAATAACAAGACTGAATGGCCAGCACAGGTCTGTCTGATTCCAAACCCTATTCTCTTTCCAGTCACACTGTGCTGAGCCCTGAAAGTTCCTAGGACATCAAGGTGGGGCAGGGGTGAAGAGGACAGGGCAGAGTAGATACCATATCTCAGGGAACCTGGGGTCAGGCCAGAACCTCAGGGGCTAGGTGCTACAGAAGGAATTTCCCTGGAGCCTGCTAGTGACCCAGACTAGGGTCTCTGGTGGTTACATAACAGCCGTAGTCCCCTGAGACAGCTGGTATCCACAGCGGCTGAAACAGGGGATCCCTTAGCTAGTTTAGATATTCTATAAGAGCTGGGAGAAAGCATACCTAGGTCCGCACTACGGTTAGGCAGAAAAGGTTAAAAATGCTGAGTTGCTTTGCTCCTGGCAAGAGTCACGTCAGCTCCAGGTGGTGGCCAGTTATCTTGTGCTCATCAAAAACTACAATTGGTGGTTCTGTATCTCTCTTTTTGAAGATGAGTTAGATTTAATAATCATGTAATAATCATATGGGGGGCAATACACAGACCTTCTCTTCCCCAATGCCATTTGCAAAAAGCACTGGAGCAGAAAGGGCCTATGTACTGCTCCCCAAATTGATCCCCATCAGGCAAAGATTCCCACAGTGGCCCATGTATTCTGTCTCTAGAAAGGGAGGTAGCAACCTGCTGATCCTGTGGGCTCGGGTCTCCCTGTCCACTCCTCACTCCTCACCAGCATTAGGATCCTCCATGGCCCTCTCTGGTCATCACTCTTTGTTCTATGGCTTGGGGCAGTGCCACTGATCCACAGAAGAGGACTTCCATGTCTATAGTTGTCTTCACCATTTCCCCGCAAATGGCCGAAGACGCCCAGTTCTTTCGTGTCCTCACAGGTAGCCATCCAGGCATGTCTACCCCAGATCTCACAGTTCTCTCAGGAGTGCTTGCCCTGAAAGAAAAACAGACAGATGGCTTATCTGTATCATACCTATTTACAAAAGTTATTTCATGTGGTGAACTGAAGAAAACAAGATGGAACAGAAGGGAAGCATCTGTGTATTGAGCCTCTGGAAAGGAGAATCAATGAAACTTCAGCTCTCCCAGAAAAGTGTGGGGTGCATTGTACAACCTAACTTTAGGGAACATGGTCCAGTACAGTGCTTCCCACCCTCTCTGTTGTCATGGTGCACGGGGAACATGATCGTATTTGAACCACACACCGGGGAACAAGGTAAATAAGTAGGGCCACTCACAGCCAGAAACCAGGGAGCTCTGGAAACCCCAGACCCACCAGGCCACACCAAGAACAAGGAACGCAGTCTGGGCACACCACCGGAAGCCAGTGGTCCAGTCAATAGAAGGGTGGATGAAAATCCACAGGAGCCCAATCCTGCTGTCACTGATGTGTGTTATTTCTCTCCTGGGCTGCTCAGGAACCAACGCAGCTACTTGGTGTCTGGAGCAGCTTCCTAAAACCTTCCCTCTCTGAGCCTCAGCTTCACCTCAGTCTAAAAATCATTCAGCAACTCTGAACTCCTGATAAGGAAGCGCCATTCTGTTCATACATGATCAATTCTGTTTCTCTTATATAGCTAAAAAGTCCGCAATGCCCCAGGAAAGCATGTGAGGGAAGAAAATTTGTACGATTCACACCATTACTGGGCAGTTTGTATTTTATCTCTTCCTTCCATAAAGCCTGTGGCAAAAAACCGTTGTATTTTGATTGGTGACACGCCACCAGAAGGTCTCAAGACACATCTTCTATTTTGGTTTTTTTGTTTTGTTATTATTATTATTATACTTTAAGTTCTGGGGTACATGTGCAGAATTTGCAGGTTTATTACACAGGTATACACACGGTGATTGGCTGCATCCATCACCCCGTCATCTACATTAGGTATTTGTCCTAATGCTATCCCTCCCCTATCCCCCTACCCCCTACTATCCCTACCCGAACCCCTCCTCCTGCAACAGGTCCCAGTGTATGATATTCCCCTCCCTGTGTCCATGCGTTCTCATTGTTCAATACCTACTTATGAGTGAGAACATAGTTCCCACCTTATTGCATCTTCTAATATAAAATGTCAATCAGTACACTTTTAAGTGGGCATTTTAAAAATAGTTTATTGCATCTTCAATTAAATTTATGACATAAATAGATATTGCAAAGATATATGAACGTCATGATTGAAGTCCACAGAACTGATGCTAAAACAACCTAACAAAAGAAAGAAGTGACTTAAATTCATGTATATGTGTTTATCAAATTTAATTAGTAGCTTTGAAATGACCCAGCAATCTCACTCATAGGTTTATGTACCTGAGAGCAATTTGTGCATAGATTTACCAAAATACATGTACTAGAATGTTCATAGCAGCTTTATGTGTAATAGCCCCAAATTGGAAACAGCCCACATGTCTGTCAACAAAAGAATGAATAAATAACTTATGCTATATCCATATAATAAGATCCTACTTGGCAATAAAGGCAGCATACTTCTAATACTCACAATAACAGGAATAAGTCTCACTATAGAAAAATAGAAGCCAGTCACAAAAGAATATGTCTTTTATGATTTCATTTATACGAAGGTCAGATGCACATGTCTGGAGTGGTTACCTCCAAGTGGAGAGGCAGGGATTGACTAGAAAGAGTATGAGGAACTTTCTGGAGTGCTAGACTTGTGATGCCTTGAACCCAGATGGTGGGTACAAATGTGTACACATGTTTAAACAGTGAGTGACACACTTTAGATTGGTGTAGTTTATGTACTTGTATATTGCAATAAAAAATGAAAATTAAAACATATCTGACATACATTGAATGTCTGGGAAAATTTCCCTAATCACCTAACTTTCCTTTTTGGTTTAAAACACAAAAAGTTAGAAGTTGAATTAGGCAAGGCCAGGACCCTTTGGAAGAGAAGCAGGGATTAAACATCATACCCGGGGCAGCTGGAAAAACCATTCAGCAAAATTAGCAGCACTTCCTCTGCTGACCTGGCCCATCCTGAAGTCTCTCAACATGGGGTTCATTCTACCCTTTTTGCCTCCACCTTGCGTTTTCCTGATTTGGGGGTTGTTATGGGCTTAATTATGTCTCCCCAAATTTATATGTTCAGATCCTCACTTTCAGTACCTCAGAATGTGACAGTATTTGGAGACAGGGTCTCAAAGAAGTAACTAAGTTGAAATGAGGTCATTTGGGTGGGCTCTAATTCAATCTAACTGGTGTCCTTATAAAAAGAGAACTTTAGGGGCCAAGGTGGGCAGATCATGAGGTCAAGAGATCAAGACCATCCTGGCCAACATGATGAAACCCCATCTCTACTAAAAATACAAAAATTAGCTGAGCATGGTGACATACGCCTGTAGTCCCAGCTATTTGGGAGGCTGAGGCAGGAAAATCACTTGAACCCAGGAGGCGGAGGTTGCAGTGAGTTAAGATCATGCCACTGAACTCCAGCCTGGTGACAGAGCGAGACTCCATCTCAAAAAAAAAAAAAAAAAGAGGAGATCAGGGCCCAAATGCACACAGGGGACGGACCACATAAAGATGCAAGAAGACAGCCATCTACAAGCCAAGGAGAGAGGCCTCCAAGGAAACAAATCCTGGTGAGATCTTGATCTTGAACTTTTAGGCTCCAGAACTGTGAGAAAATAAAATCCTGTTATTTAAGCCACCCAGTGCATGGTACTTTGCTATAGCAACCCTAGAAAATTAATGCAGGGCTTTTCTCCTGGCTGAGACCACTCACATTCCAACTCTAGCTTCTGCGTGGTTATGGCTGCTTCACCTAAGTAGCCTTAACTTTATCCTTAATCTGTGTCCAGACCTCAGTTCCAGAAGATATTTGGCACTCTGGATGCAGAACATACTCCAAGAACAAACCACTTTAGACAAACACAGGAAGCCCACGTTTTACTTTCTGGAAAAAGAAGGGCAGGGGGTGGAGTTTAACAAACTCACAGTAACACAAGCAACATCGCAGCCTCATTCACATCAAGCCTCTCCCAAAGGGATGTAATTATTTGGCCTAATTTGGGGACTCTTTTTAAGAAAAAGAAGGAATTGGACTATCAAGTAGCTGAGGTCTAGCATCATGTATCTTTCCATGTTAATAGTGTTTGTCAAACCTTGAAAAATTGACTTCTACTTCCCAGAAGATGAGGTAGACATGCTTTCCCCTGTTCCTTCCACTAAGTACTTCTAAAAACCCTGGACATTCTGTATAAAACAAACATCAGGAAACCCTGAAAGGTAGAAAGAAGAAGAAAAATCAGCTAGAGAACTTGGGACCCAAAGAATGACCCGGTGGTGAGTTCCCTGGGTTTTCTTCTTGACTTGTAAATCCCTAACTTGGAGCTGAAAAAGCCAGCAACTGGGAATGCCAATGGGCACAGACAAAAGACAATTTCAATCAAAGCCTACTTTCTCTAGCCAAAGTACCAGGAAAGGGCATCCAAGTAGTACTGGTTATTTTAAACAATAACCACTCTCCTACAAAGACCACAGAAAAACACTATGGCTCACTCACACCAGAAAAGGCCAATAGGGGAGCCTAGACTTTCATCTTTACCAGCTGCAACAAGGTACCCCAGCTCCACTCTCCACCCCCACCTCATGCCAGGGTGATGTCAGACAAAGCTGAAAGGGGCAATACTTCACCCCATAGGATACTAGCAATACCACACATCAACAGCAGAATGCACATTCTTTACATGTGCCCACAGAACATATACCAAGCTAGAACATACCCTGGGCTATAAACACACACACAATAAATTTAAAATAGTTAAAATCATACAGAGTATGTCCTCTGATCACAAAAGAATCAAACTAGAAATCAGTAATAGAAAGATAAGAAAATCTCCAACATTTGGAAACTAAAGAAGAGTGAACTATTATGTCTTCTTGATGCATTGACTTTTTGATCGTTATATAATGTCTTTATCTGTCTCTGGTAATTTTCTTTTCTTGAAAATTCACTGTACCTTTCTCTATCTTTTTTTTTTTACGACTAGTTTTTTCTTTTTTTTTTTTTTTTTAGAAAAAGAGAGAAAAGGAGAAAGAAAGAAAGAAACAGCAAAAGAAAGAAAAAGAAGAATGAAAGAGAGAAAGAAAGAGGAAGAGAAAGAGGAAGAGAAAGAGGGAGAGAGTGGGATTCTTATTTTATTGCCCAGGCTAGAATACAGTCTAAAACTGGATATTAAAAACCTCTTTTATGCCAATAATTGTGCTTAACAATGGAGACAGGAAGGAATAGGGGATGAAAGTAACAAATAAGCAGACAACCAATATTTTATTTAAACCTGTGAAATGCTATGCAATTGCTGAGGAGTGATTTACTT
>CAUYQU010030935.1:0-85958 GCA_963574635.1 Cheracebus regulus | reverse complement strand
GTTTAGATATATGAAAACATCTTGTACATTATAAAGATATATAATTTATTTTATTATTGTTTTTTAAGTAGACTTAAGTTCTGTACATGTGCAGAACGTGCAGGTTTGTTACATAGGTATACATGTGCCATGGTGGTTTGCTGCATGCATCAACCTGTCACCTACATTAGGTATTTCTCCTAATGCTATCCCTCCCCTTTCCCCCATCCCATGACAGGCCCTGGTGTGTGATGTTCCCCTCCCTGTGCCCATGTGTTCTGATTATTCAACTCCCACTTATGAGTGAGAACATGCGGTGTTTGGCTTTTTAGTCTTGTGTCAGTTTGCTGAGAATGATGGTTTCCATGTCCCTGCAAAGGACATAAACTCCACAAAGGTATATAATTTTTATTTGTCAATTAGAAAGAAAGAGAGAGGGAGAGGAAGGATGAAAAGAAGCAAGCAAAAGTGCCTGTTAACTGCCTGGCACATGAAAATGATCAACTAAGTGTTAGCTCTGCATAATTTTTAACTTACAAGAGATAATCTAAAATATAGAATGTTATATACTAACAAACATGTCTATTTGCCTTTTTCAAACTCCAGTGATTCTTGAGGGGCAGTTAGACATTCTGGAAGACTTCTGCTTAAGCCAGAGTTGTACGAACATTTTTTTTTTCCTTCTTTCAATGGCCTCTGTCCATATAAAAACATGGATCAATCTAGTGCAGTAGGTGAACCAAAATTCCTTCAGAGAATTGAGAATATGAAGAATTTTTTCAGAGGTACTATCTTCTCACCATCTGTGTTGATATCATTCCCCAATGAGTAATTATTCTTATGCACTAATCATTGGAATCATTAAAAATAATGTCAACACAAGAAACATGGAAAACTGCATGTACATTATCAAGTGTCTCTTCTTCTTCCTCTCTCTCCATTTATCCACACAAACGCAAAACAAAACCTAGCAAAGGCATGTTGATAGGTAGATGTATCTATGTATAAATATGATCGACATGTCTTTCTGAATCGAAGAGAAGCAAATTTTGTTCCTCAATGGCAAAATTTAAAGGAGAAAAGTTGCTTAAAGCTAAAAAACATGTTTTGGATATAAAGACTATGGGCAGGAAATGATATATAAATACAGAATACCTCCCAAATCATGTACCCAGATTATGTATTTTGCTTAGTAATTTTATAAAAGTCTCATTTATTCTGTTATATGTTAGTTGTAGAATGGCTTTTTTCATATTCTCAGGTATCCTCTTTGAGGAAAATTTGATCTAAATAATAGCACGGTTACATAGAGTTTTATCTAAAGTATCAATCTATGCCATAAAGGAGGGCAACCTGTATCTGCAGGCCATGGGACTCTTTCCTCTTCCTTGGCCTTCATCAACAACCTGGCTATGATATGATTTGCAAGTTTAGATAACACAAATATGACAGGATTTACTTTCAGACTTGTAGAATATTTCAACATGCTGGAAATATGGGCTATAATCAGCAAATTAGAGAGAAAATGTGGAAGGAAGAAGGCAGAAGAGTGAAGACTGATGCTTATCAGTCTAACAGAGACATAGAGTATTATATTAATATATTTCTTTATAATCTTGCTTTTAGTGTGTCATAATTATTTTTTTCTCAAAAAATGAATAAAAATATTTATGGTAAAATATGTTGTTATGCTTTTGATTAAATGAACGAAAAAGTAGATCCGGTTCTGGGCATTCATATCTTATTCTCCAGTTAAATTTCAACTCAAGAAATTGCTTTCTATAGAGCCATAATGTTGAGATTTCTCCCATATTAAACCCGCTTGAAATATTTCTTTTTTCTCCAACCACTTTATTAAGGTATAACTTATATACTATAAAATCATCTATTTGAAATGTTTACTCAATTATTTTTTAATTATTTTACCAACTTGGTTATTTTCATAACGTTTCTTTTGGAATTTTGAAAATCTCTGTCCCTTCCAGGACTTCTCCTGGTAGTAGTAAGGCTATCTTCTTCCTTATTCATTTACTCACTTACTCATTCATTCAGACTGTATCTATAAGACACAAACACATTTTTTCATCTCACTTTATTTGGTATAAAAAACAATCAACACACAAAGAAATAAATCACTTAACCTAGGATCAGTTTTCTCTCCCCACAGATTTTTATTTTTGCTCTTATTATTTTTAAATGAATAGCTTTGGGATAAAAAGCCTTTGATCTAATTCATTTATAGATAGATTTATTATTTATAAACTTTCTCTGAGAAGATTTAGGATGACCTTCTTTTTAATACAATTTTAAATTATTATGTGGAAGCTAAACAAAATAAACTCATGGAGATAGAGAGTAGAAAAATGGTTACCAGAGAATGGGAAGGGTAGTGGAGAGGGTGGGAGGATAAAGGAAGGACCATTAATGAGTACAAAAATACAGTTAGGATGACTTTCAATGAAAAAGATATTTTCAAGACCTCTCAGCAAGGTCCAGAGCATAACAGCTATGCAATAATATTTGGAGATGTTTTCACCATTACACATGATTGACTAGTAAGTTCATCATATTATTTTAAAATGTAGCTCTGAGATTTCAGATGAAATGGAACAGGATGCATACGCTCCATTATTAGTTATTTTTTATGAGCAACAAACTGGAGTCTCACTCTTCTCACTGAGAGGAAACTATTGTGTAAGCCTTCTTATAAGGAGTTTCACATATAATCCTTCATGAGAAATTACAAAAAAAAAAAGATGCAGGACTCTCCTTCATAGGAGCTTTTTAATGTTGCTCCTTTATAAAATTGAAGAATATAACATAAAAGAAGAGTCATGTAAGGCTTCTACAGGGAATTAAAGTAACTTATTCTAGTTGTGAAATAGCCTAATAATGAGAACTTAATATAGTAATAGATTTTTAGAATCTAAAGGGATTAATGATTACCACTTCTTCTTTAGTCCACTCAAATAGTACCCATCTCAACCACACTATTGTCAAGATAACAAAAATTCTAAATTCCTGTGGTTCCTCTTGATTTTTTATAAAAGCATTACATTAAACCACTTAGTTGCAACACTTTTTTGATAATTAGATGCTACTCATCTTTAGTTTGAAATTTTAAATCTGAAGCCAAAATCTCCAGCTGGCACAATGGACATAATCACAAAGCAAAAATTCTTAGGAAGTTTAGTTAGATTCCTCTGACACCCATTCTAGCACACATATCACAGGTCATAGAGCTATGCTTTTATCGATATTCTTTTCCTTTTTATGCCCCTGAAAATTTTCACCTGCAAATCTAAAACATAATTATATTTAATATACTGTTTTATAAAGATTAAGTGAACAGAAAGTTGAAATAATCAAATGGAAAACTTAGGAAACAAACATAAAGGAACTCAATTTGTTATTGAATCAAAGATATTCTACAGTTAGATACTGGTGATGGTTGTACAACTCTGTAAATACACTAAAAACCATTGAATTGTACACTTAATGTGAGTCAACTTTATAAATTATATCTTCATAATGCTTTTAAAATGGATATTAAAAGAAATGTAATAAAATAGTCTGAAAGTTCTAATTTCTGAGAACTCTTTATGATTTGTAAAGTCATCCAAAAGCAAATAAATGTTAAATTTATAATCAGAAAAAAATGAGATTGATTTTGCATACAAATCAATGGTATTTTTAAATTAAAATATAAATCAAACTCATAATGAAAAAAATTAATTTTAACTTGCAAGTTATAATTCAATGATTTAATATATAAGATAATATAATACATTAGTCTCTATTTGACTTATATCTTATGCATGTTCATATTTATTGCAAAGGTTCTTTACTAACCTGGAGTTAAGATGCTCAGTGCTGTACTGCAGGTCACCCAATTTATATTTTACATCTACTATACTTGAATGGAGCTTTTGAAAATACACATATTTTACCCCAGAGATGATTTAATCATCTTTCTCCTGCCTCTTAAAAATAATTCAGGAAAAGGATTATTTTAAAGTTAGAGAACTTCAGATTTGAGTCTTCCTTGGAGGTAAGATGTAAATATACCCTGTCTCCCACCAATAAAGAATCCCTTAACTATGGGCCATTTGTGACCAATGACCATAATGAAGGCAGGGGAATAAGTCATCGGAGGGCGGAAATTTGCAGTAATGAAGCATGTTCATTTCTCCAGGTGACAAAAGAAAAATAATTACAGATCTGCCTGATTATATAAGCAGAGCTGCATTTATTTTTAATAATTCAGGCAGAATTATATATACCAATATTCAGTTAATCAAGTATAAAATGACAAATTGATCTCTAAATAATCAAATTAACAAGGTATATTCTAAAAATATGCTGAAAATTTGCCAACTATGCACATTATGTAACTTTGATGAAACAATACACTTTTTCTCTTTTAAAAAAATAACTTATTATACCTTAAGTTCTGAGGTACACGTGCAGATCATGCAGGTTTGTTACATAGGTATACACATGGCATGGTGGTGGTTTGCTGCTTCCATTGCCCTATCATCTCCACCAGGTTTGAAAAAGATTTACTCATACAAGGAGCATCAGATTTATATGTTCCAAAATCTTTGCCTTCTCTAGATTTGTATGGTCAGGCATGATGAAATCTCCAGGTGTGTGGGTTACTTTATCATTTATTATTGATAGTCTATTTACTTCCCCAAATTATTCAAGGTTAATGCAGGATTCTTCTACTAATGGATCCATGTAGAAGACAAATATTCCAAACATTCTGATAAATGATCATCACATTTACGACTATTCACATGACATTTACTTCCATATTAGGTATATAAGCTCTACCAAATTTATAAGAAATTTGACTACCAAGACAGCATATGAATATAGTAAAAAGTCTCAAGTGGCACATTGACATTAGACAATTGTGTTTCACTTAAAATGAGTTGCAAAATCTAAGTTCTATTTCTCTCTTTTAAACACACAGATAATGATTACCAAAGAAAATCTGCAGAAGCATTCTATTAGCTTCAGTGTGATTTGTTTCTGAAATGCAGTCATTAGGTGGTACAGACATAATGTGTAAAATAAAGAATTATAGAGAAGTTTCTGAAAACCAGATGAAGTGAATACTGGATTTGAGGTAAGGAGAGATTTACTAAATATAGTGGCTTTGTTTATGAGTCAACATAGAGGGTATTTTTGGATAATATTAACATTGAAAATGGTGAGTCTTGAGTAAAGTAGACTGCTCTCCACAGTGTGGGTGGGGCTTATCCAGTAAGTTGAAGGCCTGCATAGAACAAAAGGACCAGCCTTCCAAGGCAAGAAAGAATTTCCCAACAGACCATCAGACTGCCTCAGACCTTCATTTGTGTCATCAGCTTTCCTGGGTCTCCAGCCAGCAGGCCCACACTGCAGATTTGGGACAACTTTTTGATAGAGACTTTGGAAACATAGATCAGGCCCATTAAAAAATACCAATAGGTCTTGAGCTAGTCATTTCTATTTAAAATATGTCCATAATAAAGCTTCTTTATTAATAGATCAAGAATTATTAAGCAATTTACTGATTTATAGGCCAAGGATTATTAAGCAATCTACTGATTTATAGGTCAAGAATTATTGAGCAATTTAAATTTGCCAGAATAATTAAAGTCAATTAAAGTGTATCTGTGTGATAGAAGATAATAACACATGAAAAAATATGTTTTTGATAAACATTTTCATATATGAAGAAGGGTTCATGGTGTTTTGTTAAGAACAAAAAAAGAGGACAGCTAACCATACAGTATAAATCCTTAGGTTGCATCAATGAATGTAACAGATAAGAATTACTTCCTTCTTTATACTTGCATTCTAGCAGAAAACACAAACATGTACATACAAATAAATGAATCATCTATGGTAAGTACTAAGAAAAAAAAATTAAGAAGAGTAAGGAGTACTGAGAATGCCAGAAGAAGGATTGCAGTTTGGTTTACTATTTCAAATACAGTGTTGAGAATAGTCCTCATTAAGAAGGTGACTTGATTAAAGACACAAAGGAGGACATGAGATTAGTTTTGCGTACATCTAGGGAAAGTCAAACACAAATGAGAAAATGGCCATTGCACAGGCACTGAGGTGAACACCTGATATGTCCTAAGAACTCATATGGCTGAAGCAGAACAAGCAAGTGGGAACTAATTGGAGATGAGGTTTAATGAGTAATTGTGGGTGGAGCACAGATCATGAAGGACCCTGTAAGACACTGTCAGCACATTGCCTTATCTTCTGAGTGAAATGAGGAATAATTGGTGAGTTTTAGTGGTAGTCAGACTCTAGATATATTTTGACATTAGAACCAATAGGATTTCTCGAAGATTATTATGGGGTCTAACAGAGGACTCAAGCATGTTTCATGTATTGTAGCCCAAGAAACTGAAAAGAGAAAGTTGCCATTAAGTAAGATAGTAAAGCTATGTTTGTAGACAATAAAGAGGTCAATTTTGGACATGCTAACTTGGAAATGTTAATTTTTAATAAAAATGAGAAAAGTGAATAACCTCTTGGATAAATGAGACTGAAATTCAGGAGAGTAGCGTAGACTATGCGTATAAATCTAGAAAATGTCATGGTGTAGCAGATTTGTCAGTACTTTGGCCTTTTCTCCTCAGCATATATCAATGATATACATGCTATCATTATTTCAAATGCTGGTAGTTGCCTCTCTTCATTAATAGCTTTTTGGCTGAATCTGCCCTGCCTTACATGTTGGGTAGTAAAAGAAGGTCAGGGAATTAATGCTCCTGAAATCAACCTCCAACTAATGCCAAAAAATACCCCAACTTCCTCTATCCATGGGCTAGATAACTCTCAGATACATGTTCTATACTATTTCCCAGAATTCCACAGTGGGATAAATAAAACAGATAAGAATTACTTTCCTCTTGATACTTACATTCTAGCAGAAAACACAAGCACATAAATACAAATTAATGAGTCATCTGTGATAAACACTAAGGAAAAAAAATTAAGCAGAGTAAGGAATATTGAAAATGCCAGAAGAAGGATTGCTTCAACTGCCTACAGTGGCAAATTGTTTGGTAATGCTGTTTATTGGTTCTCTTCTTCCCTTGTCCTTCCTCACTCTAGCAGAAAACTACCAGATTTTCTTAGGATCACTTTTGCCCAGTAAAAGTATTTGTACTCCAATCCTGATCTCAGAGACTCCTAGATGAATACAGTATAGAACAGTTAATACTAGACCTGCTTCTATAGAACAGATTCTCAGAATGGGATTTTGAAATTAAATTGCTCACAGGCCCAATGCCACGGTCCCTCATTGTTGATGGCAAGTAAGATCCTGAGAATCTCTGGCACACTGTATATTACAACTACCAGACTCTCACTTGTAATGATTTAAGTTGGGTTAGAGATCTAGAATTAGAGAGTGGGACAGTGGTACTTTATAAAGAGTTGGCTGGTTATTTCCAACTGGCATCAAAGTGCTTGCAAAAGAAAATAACAGGCGTAGATGAGTCAACTATCAAGCCACAGTATAAAAAAATAGAAGGCCTCATGACAGTATACAAAGACATCTCTATTGTCTAGAGTCTAGGGGTGGGCAGTGCTATAAATCAGGACAAATACTAATTGTGAGAATAGTGAAGTTATAGAGAAAGCTGAATACACAACTCTGGAAACTCTTTTATGCTAAGGTCTAAAAAGAAAAATGTTAGAATCTAATATCTGATATTATTTTATATATCAGAGAGAAGTGGCTTCTTGCTTCTCACTGGAAAGTAGCATATTCACTTTCTCTGGAAAAAAACCAAAGGTTCTAACTAAGGTGTATATGTTGCAAAATAATACATATTCATCTTAAGATCAGCCCCATCTATGCATCAATCCTTACTGCTTCTAGGTAAATAACTAGAGTGCAGGTTTGTAATATTAGAATGGGGAAATACTAACCCTACTCTCAGGTAAAAGAGAAATAATCAAAAGAACTTCATGAACTGGCTAATATGCACTGGAAGAATAAATGAATGTTGAAGGTTGGAACAATGCATGGGGGCAGAGTGTGGGATAGATAAGGGAGAATTTATTGACATGGAAGAACTTTTCTATAAGTTAGGATTTTATGCCCTTGAAACTTGGACAGAATGCTGATCTATTCTGTCCAAGGTAGAAATGCTGGAACTGCTTTGGCATATCTTAAGTAAAAGTCTTGAAAGTCTAAGTAAGCTTGGCAAAATCAAATGGATTTAGCTTATAATACTAGTGCATTGGCCGACTGACAGTTACAAGAGAAGGTCTAGAGGCTCTTTCACTAAAGCTTAAAGAATGGACTCTTTATTGTCAGTCACAACAATAGGAACCTGGAATATAAGAGGATGGGTTGCAGTTATTAACCATCAGAGGCAACTATAATAATTTTGACAGTGAGCAGCAAGTCTGTAACAAAAAGCATAGTTTTTGACCTGCAGGTGTCTGTTATGATAACTAGATGGAGTAAGAGCTGTAGGCAGCCAAGAGAAGTATTGCTTGACTTACATAGCCCAAGGAGGAAAAAGGAAATGAAGAAGTGGTAAGCAAGATGTTGGTAAAAGATGCCATAATGAAATAAAGGCAATCTATTACCTCGTTTCTAAAAATGAGTGAGTAATCAGATCGAGCACCCATCAATTCAAGAAGGGGCCAGGTCCATTTGAAGAAGAGCTCCACACTACAGCAAGTATACACAAAAACAATTCCCCCAATCATTTCCCAAAATTAATTATGCCCCCTTACTAGAGTAACTGAACAGTAGATAAAGGGAAATATTCAGATATTTGAGGTCCGTGTCTGTGTTACTTTCTCAAAAGTTTCTTCAATTATCGCCAGATACATAAGAAACCGATTCTCTGAAGTTGCAGGGGTTCCCATGGTGGCAAGCCGGATAGATGCCTGTTGATCCAATCTCTTTAGCTTTCTGAGGTAATGTCAGGTGTCTTCTGAGTCATCACCATCATTGTTGCTTGATTCTACAACAACAGGTCCTTCATCATTGGGAGGGGGTTGTTCAGTGGTCTCCTGTTCTCAAGGAGAGAACCCCATATTCCCCCTTTTTTGTTTATTAAGATAGACTCTAAGAGTTTGATGAGTTTATTTCATAATGGCCTAAGCAGTTGAGTTATATGGGATGCCAGTTTTATGTTGTATGTGTTAAACTTGCAGTGCATATGCAAATTAAGCACTAAGGTAGTAAGGACTATTATTAGTTTTTAGAGTTTGTGGAAGGCCTAACGTTATAACAGATTTAAACAAATGAGCAGTTGCATCTTTAGTTTTTTCTCCTGTTTGGAGGGTAGCACAAATCAAGCATGTATAAGTGTCCATGGTAACGTGGAGAAATTTAAAATGTTTAAAAGGTGGATACTGAATAACATCAGTTTGCCAGATTGCATTAGGCACCAGATCTCATGGGTTGGCACCAAGCCCTAAGGAAGAAGGAGAGAGAGAATGCCATTGGCAATCAGGAGAAGTTTTAATAATTATGTGAGCTTGAGCAAGCGTTAAATGAAATTGTTGTTTAAGACTGCGAGCGTTCTGATGAAAAAAATACATCATTAGCTTGAGCTTGCAAAAAAGCAGGAAAGTCTGCAAACCACATTTTTGGTCATAATAGAGCATTGGCTTGAGCGTTCCCTTTTGATAAGAGGCCAGGTAACCTAGAATGAGAACGAATATGTGTGATGTAAAAATGGTGATGACGGGCAGAGGAGCTCTTGTGCTGCAAGAAACAAAGCTAGTAAAGATTCATTGGTAATGCCCTTCACATCTGAAAGATTTAAAAGAGTAATGCTATACTGCACATAGGCAGAATCATGGGTAACTATATTTATGTTTTGATGAGGAAAAATTTGTAAAGCCAGGATCATGACACCTAACTGCACCTGATAAAATGTTCCTGGATTTTGTGCTGCCAGTTTTGCTTGCCGCACTATAGCTGGCTTTTCAGTTTTTACTGAACCATCTGTAAAGACAGTAGTGGCATGAAGCAAGGACTCAGAGACAACAATAGATACAAATTCAACAGGCATGGTTTGTAAATGGTTTATGAGCAGCTTAGAGTCTGGTAAATGGAAGCTGATATTACCAATAAAGTTAGATATTGTTTCTTGCCAGTTAAGATCACAAGCTAAAAGAGTATGAAATTGTTCCTTGCTTAAAGGTAAGAAGAGAACAGCAGGGTCATATCCTGACAATTGGACGCAACATCGGTGTCCCTTTATGAGAAGAGAAGCTATTAAATCTGTAGTCTTTCGTATGTGTTTAGAAGGAATATGAGACAGGTAAATAGCACATAAAATACAGAAATAGCAAAAGATAAAGGCTGCCTGTTAAACTAAGGCACGGAAGGCACAGATATTTTTAGTGATTTTTATCATATTTTCTGGTTTTTGAAAGGCATTAGAATATGAAAGGATAATAAACCTGCAGTGAGTTATCTTAAGTGTGTAAAAACCAAAACAAACAAAAAATTTTAATAAAAATCTCTTCCTATTCCCCATAGAAAGAAAGAAATCTGGGAGAGATGTCTCCCCCCTTCATTTGTTCTCTGTTTTTCCTTGTCCTTTAAATCTCCTGAATTCCCTTCAGGTGGGGAAGTGGGTGGTTTGACTCACTGCAATCTGGCCAATAAAGAGGATACAACACAGAGCATACCAGTGCCCAGTGGTCAAAATAGTAACATCACTAAAATTAACCTTTATAAACGTTTTTAGGGCTGGTCATTGTCTTGCATTAGCCTTTAGCTAGAATGTCTTAGAAGTAAGCTTGGAAAAGTAGGGATGTGGCCATTTTTGTTTTTTTAAGTTTTTAAATTTTTCCGGGTTCCTTGGGCAGCCTCTCTTTTTAATAGTCTACCACCTGTTGCTGCCCTTACCCTCAGAGGAAGGAAGAAAGACTACAGGTGGCAGTAAGAGGCCAGAAAATGACCAGGTGGTAAAGTGTGTGTGTATAAGTATGGAGGCAGGAAGCAAGAGGGTAACAGGCTGGGAGAAAACCACTCCCCTTACCTTCTAGGTCACCTAAGCTCGGAGCCAACCCTCTTAGGTAAGGTACTGAAAATATACTGGGCTTTTTATTATTTTTACTATCCCCAAGCAGGGAAGGAGCAGAAATGCAGCATAGGGTCTGCTTTGAAGTTTTCCAGCCACAGTGTTTTTGAACATTTTATAAAAAAGCAAAACAAACATTCCTACTGCTTCGTCTATCTTCTAAAGATGACACCAGCTGGCAGAGGTCACCCACCTCAGCCTAGTTAGCATTTAACATATGGCTACAGGAGAGTGCCCTTATTAGTGGGCTCCTCCACCAGAGCTCTGTACTCTAGGCCGCTCCACACTCCTCTGTTTACCTTAGGCTAATAAGGTCGGGGCGAACATGGACTGTTTCTTAACCCTTTCTGTAACGCCAGGGAAGACAAGGAATTGCTTGTCAACTGAGACATGTGAGGGGTGGAAGGAAAGAGCAGAAGTAGGAAAAGCAGCAGCGCAGCAAGCAGCAGACCACTCTCTGGGCACAGTTTCTAAGGCACGTGACTATGGTAAGGAGGCTTCCTAGGACTGGGCTGGAGCTGCCTGCAGCCACCTGGGGACTCAGTCTGTGCCTCTTGGCCTTTCCTCCGTCATGGTAAACCCAGAAAGGGGCAACTTGTCTAGACTGCCAGTGACCAAATGGGCATCTTAGCAGCTCTCCTGCCCCAGGCCTCTGTGGGCAGCAAGAAAACCAGAGCTTTCTGGGATAAAACCCAGGAGGCAGCATGCAACTTTCCCTTATACTTCAGTGAAACAGAAAAAAGACAAGGCCAAGAAGGCTGGTGCTGGAAGTCGGAAGTAGAACTTGCATATTAGCAAGACAATCATAATCAGCCACTTTCCTTCCGTCCTAGAGGCACCCCTCCAGCAGGGAAGCTTGTCAAGGGGACGTGGCCACCCAATCATATAGATGTTTGCTGACCAGGGGTCTTATGCAAGAACCATCCCTTGGTGGCCTCAAATCTCCTAAAGGGGGATGGGAGGTGCTATTGCCTGAATAGGGCCAACAGATGCAGGTCCCTTTAAGGGTGGAGGAAAGGAGGGCAATGGCTTTTCTATCGGGGTAGGAAAATGCTTCGGTCCATCCTTATCCTCACTAGAAAAATTCTCTTCCTTATTCCCCATAGAAGGAAATGAAGCTGGGAGAGAAGTCTCTCCCTGTTGTTCTGGTTTCAATTTTCCTTCGCCTTTAAATCTCCTGAATTACCTTCAGGTGGAGATGATGGGTGGTCTGACTCCCTGCAATCTGGTAGATAAAGAGGATATAACACAGAGCGTTTTTTTTCTTCTTCTGTTTTGACCACCTCTGTCTACAAAATAGCATTAGTAAAATGACCTTGCTCATATCCTCTTTTCGGCAGTGACCTCCATGATCCCCTAACTCTAAATCTAAGGTTCCTTTTTCAGGAAATCAAGGATATTCCTGATGAATTAAGAGCACAAGCTTGTATAGATCTCCAGGCTCTACAGTGCACTGAATAGCCTTAAGTAGCTGTTGCCGTATTTTAAAAAATACTTTCCGCTTTTTGATTATTTCTTTACCCATGATAACCTAACCCCTGATATTTTATGCATGTGTCCCATCCTTCTGATGGAGTCAGGACTGTCCCTTACTGGAATTCCCTGAAAATTGATGAGCTCTTCTCTTTCATGCATAACTTCAAGGCAATCACGTCGGGAGCACCAGTTACAGAGCTTATAGCTTGCAGTGAACACCAAGAATGAAGTACTCAGTTCCAGCTGAGCAGGACCAGTGGGTAGCTATTCCGAGACGGTCCATCCCAGCATCCATCCACCAGGTATTTATTGAAAGAGCTTGTATTAACTACAAACATCCACTAGATGGTCATTTGAGGTGGGTTACTGAGGCACCTGTGTACAAGGCACCTGTGACCTTGTACACACTCAGACTGCATTCTGAGTGATAATGAAGGCTGTTTTCAGCGTTCGTTACCACACCACACACTCCACTCCCTGTCTTGTTTTCATGGTCAAGGAATTTTATTCCCATGCACAAATAACATACACAGAGCCTCAGTATTTTTCCATACCCCAACCTCAAATGCCATGTACATAAGCTTGAATATGTTACCGTGTGCCCCATACAAAATCAACTTTGGGTAGTTACTATATCCATTACTTGAAACATTTATCATTTCTTTGTGATGACAATATTCATAATCTCTTCTAGCTATCTTGAAATATACACTACATTGATATTTGCTATAATCATCCTACTGCTTACCAGGACACCAAACCTGATTCTTTCTAAGTGTAACTTTGTACCCATTGACCAATCTCTTCCAGTACTTCTCCTCTCCTTACCTTTCCCAGGCTCTGGTAACCAGTTTCTGTTCCCTACATCTATAAAATCAACTTTTTTCGGTTCCAGATATAAGAGATCATAGAGCATTTATCTTACTATGCCTAGCTTATATCACTTAATATGTCTTTCAAGCTCATTCATGTTGTTGCAAATGATAGGATTTGATTCTGTTTTGTAGCTGAGTAGTATCCACTGTATGTGTGTGTATGCGTATATGTATTTATATATACATAAATATGCTGCATTTTCTTTACCCATTCATCTGTAGATGGATATCTAGTTTGATTCCATATTTTGGCTTTTGTGAATGGCACTGCAATAAACATAGGAGTGCAGATGTACTGTTTTCATTTCATTTGGGTATATGCCAAGAAGTGGGAATACTGGCTCATATATTAGTTCTAGTTTTATTTTGTTGAGGAAACTCTGTACTGTTTTTTATAATTGCTTTACTAATTTATACTCCCACCAACAGTGTATAAGAGCTTTCTTTCTCTATATCCTTAGTAGCATTTATTTTGTTGGTTTGGTTTTTGATACTAGCCATTTTAACTGGGTCAACAGGATATCTCACTGTGTTTATAACTTGCATTTCTCTGATGATTAGTGACAATGAACGTTTTTTTCATATATCTGTTGATCATTCATAACTCTTCTGTTGAGAAATGTCTTTTTAGATCTTTTGCCCATTTTAAATGGTTTGTTTGTTTTTGGTTTTGTATTGCTATTATTTTTTAGTTCCTTACATATTTTGGATATTAGCTCCTTATTAGTTATATGGTTTGCAAATATATATATATACATATTTCAATATGTGAGTTGTCTCTTCACTGTGTTGTTTCCTTTGTTATGCAGAAGCTTTTTAGTTTGATGCAATTCCATTTGTCTATTTTTGCTTTTGTTGTTTGTGCTTTTGGAATTCTATCTAAGAAAGCATTGATAAGATCAATATTGTGGAGATTTTCCCTATGTTTTCTTCTCTTAGCTTTACAGTTTCAGGTTTTATATTTAAGTATTTTATCCATTTTGAGTTTGTTCTTCTGTATAATGTAAGATAATGGTCGATTTTTTTTCTTCTGAATGTGGATATACAGTTTTTCCAACATCATTTATTAAGAGATTGTCTTGGCTGGGTTTGATGGCTTATGCTTATAATCCCAGAACTTTGAGAGACCAAGGTAGATGGATCACTTGAGCCCAAAAGTTTGAGACCAGCCTGGGCAACATTGCAAAACTCTATCTCTACAAAAATCATAAAAATTAGCTGGGTATGGTTGGTGTGTGCCTGTGGTTCCAGCTGCTCAAGAGGCTGAGGTTGGGAGGATCACCTGAGCCCAGCAGGTGGAGACTGCAGTGAGCCATAATCACACCACTACACTTCAGCCTGGTGAATAGTGAGACCCAGTCAAGAGAGAAAGGAGGGGAGAGAGATATATATACAGATAGGGAGAGAGAGATATACAAATAGGGAGAGAGATATATACAAATAGGGAGAGAGATATATAAAAAGAGAGAGAGAGAGACAGACAGATACAGACTGTCTTTTCTCCATTGTGTGTTCTCAGCTTTGTTGAAAATCAATTGATCCTAAATATTTGGTTTTATTTCTGGGTTTTCCATTCTATTCCATATATGTTTGTTTTTTCTCCAGCTTTGTTCTTTTTGCTCAAGATTGTTTTAGTTATTTGGGCTTTTTTTCCTGTTTTCATACAAATTATAGGATTTTTCTATTTCTTTGAAAAAATAACTGGAATTTTTATAGAAATTGCATTGAATCTGTAGTATAGACATTTTAAAAATATTATTTTTTTAATCTTTGAACATAGACTTTCTATTTATTTGTGTCTTCTTCCATTTTTTTCATCGTTTTATGGTTTTCAGTGGAGAGATATTTCACCTCCTTGGTTAAATTTACTCTTAAGTTTTTTTGGGGGGTTTGATATTATTGTAAATGAGACTGTTTTCTTAATTTTTGTTTTCAGATAGTTCATTGTTAATTTATGGAAATGCTACAGATATTTGTATGTTGACTTTGTAACATGCAGCTTTACTGAAATTATTAGCTTTAATAGGTTTGGATAAAGTCTTTAGGGTTTTTTTATATAAAAGATCATATCATTAGCAAACAGAGTCAAGTTCACTTCTTTCTTTCCCATATGAATGGCTTCTATTTCTTTTTCTTGCTTAATTGCTCCTGCTACGGCTTCCAGTATTATGTTCAACAGAAGTAGTTAGACCAAGCAGTTTTCTCTTGTTCCAAACCTTAAAGGAAATGCTTCCAACTTTCACTACTGGGTATAATGTAAACTATGGGCTTGTCATGTATGGCCTTATTGTGTTGAGGTACATTTCTTCGATAGTAGCCACTTTTTTTGAGATTTTTCATCATAAACAGTTGTTGAACTTTGTCAAATACATTTTATACATCTATGGAGATAATCATGTGGTTTTTCTTCCTCATATTGTAAAGATAGTTTATCACATTATTGATTTATATATTGACACGTTGTATATCTGGGATAAAGCCTACTTGATAATGATCAATGATATTTTTAATGTGCTGTTAAATTTGATTTGCTAGTATTTTGTTGAAAATTTTCTCATGTATGTTCTTCAGTGATACTGAAATGCAGTTTCTTTTCTTGTAGTGATCTTGTCTAAATGATACCAGGGTAATGCTGGCCTGGTAAAATGAGTTTGAAACTATTTCCACCTCTTCATTTATTATCATTATTTTTTAGAATAATTTAAGAAGAATTGGTATTAGTTCTTTAAATGTTTGGTAAAATTCAGCAGTTAATTTGTCAGGACCTGTGCTTTTCTTTAATAGGAAATTTTTAAAAAATTAATGGTTCAATATTTTCATTCATTATTGATATGTTCAGAATTTCGATTTCTTTCTGGTTTAGTCTTTGTAGGTTTCATATTTCTTGGAATTTGCACATTTTTTATGGTTTGTGGTGTTTCCACATACCAAAAGTTATGAAGGAAGTTTATGTGGAAAATTGTTGTATTCCCTTTCATCTTTAAATATTTATCTTATAATCAATCAACTAATTATTGAAATGAATCTGTCTTGAGAACCTAATATATGTGAGAGATTGTGCAATGATCTAGTGGAAATAAGAGAAATAAAACATCATTGCAAGCCTCAATGAGTAACTTGGTTAATGGCACTTAACAAAAATAAAGACAATATGAAAATATACTTGGAATGATCATGCCATGTAGCAGGTACAATGGATGCACAAAAAGGAGATTCTTAATTATAACCCAATAATTAAGGTTTAGAAAAAAGTACTGTTGAGGACATAGAATCACCTGCTAAAAACTTTTTTACTTGTAAGTAATGAGGATTTTATCTGAGTTACATACTATGTTAGTGTGAAATTGGAGAAATAGGAAAATGCGAGACTTTTATGCCTCGGCAAACAATTAATTCCTGCTGATGGTGGTGGTGGGCTGTCTGGAGTGGCTGCTGCCATCATGCTCCCCCACTGTAGGAAAGAGGCAGACAGCCCTACCTCCAAAGCCTGCCACCTAGGGGGCTGCTGAAATGGGGCCAGGCCAAATTGCCCACTGATCGGGGAGCAGTGGGCTCAGGCAGAAAGGGTCCCTGAGGCAGAGCTGGGCCTGACACAGTGCTGCACTTGCACATAGAGTGCCAGGCTGGCTGCAGACTTGGGGTTGATCCCTGTTGTCTGTACCCACTCCTATCTCAGCGCAGTGTAGGGCTGAGCCCTGGCACTATTGCAGCCCGGCAAGGGGTGCAGACACTTAGAGCAGCAATGACACACCACCTCAGCCCCTTCTGGACTTTGAGCACCCACAGGTGTGTTGGGGCGGCGGGGACAAAGCTGAAGGCAGATTGGAGCTGGCCTGCAGATACTTCTTGGCAAGAGGAGTCTGGGGGCCATAGACTGCAGCAGGAGACAGACAAGCTCCTGAGCAGGAGTCCCGTGAGGCCCCACCTTCAGCCAGGGAGGGCCTAAAGCCCGAGGGTTGGGCTCACAGTCCCATGGACCAGACTGGGAGCTTGTGATGCCTTTTCCAGGCCCACTCATTGGCCATCCAGAGAGAAAGCTACCCCGTCTGCTAGGAGCTGAACACTCATCAGGAACCTCTGATCGTGGAAAGGAGCTCACTCATGGGCTCCCTCTGAGCTGTTCTATTGCTCAATGAAGCTCCTCTCCTCTTCATTTTGCTCACCCTCCACTTGTCTGCATACCTTATTCTTGTCACAGGACAGGAACTTGAGCCCTGCTGAATGGTGAGGCTAAAAGAGCTGTAACACAAACAGGGTTGAGACATGCCCTGTGCTCACCATGTTGCCGGAGGAGAGAAGAAAGGAAGAACTGTCCCCTTTCAAGGAACTCAGACCTGGAAGCTCCCTGAGCTAGGACTATGACTCCTTTTTGGGGCCCTGTGGTTCCTGGAATCTCTAAGATTCCAAGCACCACTGTGTTCCCTGGTGCCAGGTGTGGAAGCTGCTTGCAGTGTGCCTGCTCCAGTCGCAGCCTCACAGAGAGCTGGTGCCCATGCCAGAACCTGGAGCTGCCCACCCTGCTGCAGAAGCTGGCATGTCTGACTGTGCAGTGGCCAGATCTCATGCTCACTAACACATCCCTCGCTGCTCCACACACTCTCACTTGGCAGGCATGGGATCCAGGCCGATGGTGTGAGCCGAGCACAGCCTGCCAGGTCAAGTAGGCAGAATGAGCCCAGTGGGCCCAAGCAAAACTTGGGCAAAGGCACCCCTGGCCACAGAGGTTTCTGGCCAGAAAAGCAACACCCCAAAGATCCCTTAACACCACTATATGATGGACATATTTTTCTAGGCATTATGATTAAGTGGTAAATCAAATAATGTTTGTTTTAGTTTGGGCTGTCTTTGAGATATTTTTGCTCAACCACATTGCATATTGTGATAAACAGATACGTATCTGTATACTTGACATAATCTGTGGTATCATATTTTCTCTGAGTAACTACTCAGGAGGGGAATTTCCTAGCAGCATTGTATGCATGTATTTACTTTAATTAAATAATTTCAAATTGCTTTCCAAACTGGTTTGCCTCCTATCAACCGTATGAGAAGTCATGTACTTCCACTTTCTTGACATCAATTTGCATCATCTAACTTGCTTTTTGTCAAATTTATGGTTCACATTTAGATTTAGCTGTAATTATATTATCATACAAGAAATGAACTTTGTCTGTTGCATTAGTTTTCTAGGGCTGCCATCACAAATTACCACAATCATTGTGGCTTAAAACAACAAAAATGTATTTTCTCACAGATCTACAGAAGTCTGAAATTAAGGTGTCAGCAGGCCCATTCTCCCTCTGAAGGCTCTAGGGAAGACTCCTTCCCCACCTCCTCCAGCTTCTGAAAGTCCAGTTGTTCCTTGGTTTGTGGCAGCACAACTCCAGTCTCTTCCTACATGTGTCTTCAGTTGGCCTTTTCCTCTGTGTGTGTGTCCTTTTCTCTCCTATCATTGCATTTTGGGTCCACACTAATCAGTATGATCTCATTTTGGTCCTTTCCTTAATTATTTTTGTGAAACTGTGTTTCTAATATTGTGAGATTCTTATTAGATGTGAATTTGGGGAGCCACTATTACCCACTATGTTTCTATTTAGACTTTCTATGGATGTGGTTATATATTATGTACTGTTTTGTGTTTGATTCTTTTCAATCAATGCTATTACTTACTTTTATCACATGGGTGCATGCAGTCATTTTCAAAATTCCACTAGGTGTGAGAAGGTGAATTTTACAGTTGTAGGATTGTCCATTCCTTTTCTTTGTCTCAAGTTTATAGAGCAATAAATTAGTCTTTGCATATTTGCCCAGGGAGTCTTCTCCACACACTCTGTTATATTTTATGCTGTTTCTAGATTTGGGGAAGAAGGTTATTTACAAATGTGGTGTCCAGAACCTACTGTTCCAGGTAGCATGGTGTTTTGTAGAGGTGCATAGACTACAAAAACAGATGGATTTCAATTTCACTTCTTTTGCTTGCTAATTATAGAAATTTGGGTAAATTAGGAACCTCTTCCATGCCCCAGTTCTCTTATACATAACATGTGATTAAGATTGAGATACACAAAGACTTTAATAATAGTCTATTTGCTTAATTTTTCATCAGACTCTTCATTTTTTATAAAAAGAACAACTGCATTTTGGGTGCAGACTAAAGAATTGATTTTGACTACTCTTTCTTTGGTAGCCTGAAACCTAGTCTCTATTTTTCTCTAGATATTTCAGTAATTTATCTGACCAATTATGCTCAGTGTAAAATCTCTTGGAAGAACAACTGTGAGCAAATTGTTACACTCTTGCAAATTAAGATCAGGTTTTATACATTTTTAGTTCCGCCTGAAATTTGGAGGAATTACTTACACTTTTAGTGAAGTTAAAGACTTAGAATTTTGAATCTATGGTAGGCCATACACTTTAAACTATGAACAATTATTTTGATATTCAGATCATTTCTTGTTACTATCTGTTGTGCCTCTTTCAGAAGAATTTAATTTCTAATGGTGACTTAATGGGTTGTGATATCCACTGGAATTCTGAACTTGGCTGAGGGGTTCTAGTGGAAGGAAATCTCTCAAAGTAATGTTAAAATTTGCCTCTGGAAAAGGCTATTTTGGGTAATGGTGAGCGAGTTAACAGCTTGACTGCCTCTTTGGAAGCTATAATATTTAAGTCTGCCTTTAGTTTGTTTTTAGAAGGTAGGAAATTCTCCAGTCCATTTTAGTAAATTTTCCATCTTCCTAACTCTTGGTTTCTTGTTTAAAGTGGCACTTCCTCAAGCACCTAGAAATAGAAATTCCATTTAACCCAGCAATCCTGTTCCTGGGTATATATACAAAGGATTATAAATCGTTCTACTATAAAGACACATGCACACGTATGTTCATAGTGGCACTGTTTACAGTAGCAAAGACCTGGAATCAACCCAAATGCCCATCGACAATAGACTGGACAAGGAAAATGTGGCACATATACACCATGGAATACTATGCAGCCATAAAAAACAATGAGTTTGTGTCCTTTGTAGGGACATGGATGAATCTGGAAACCACCATTCTCAGCAAACTGACATGAGAACAGAAAATCAAACACCATATGTTCTCACTCATAGGCGGGTATTGAACAATGAGAACACATGGACACAGGGAGGGGAGCATCACACACTGGGGTCTGTTGAGGGGGGCCAAGGGAGGGGGGGAGGTTGGGGAGGGATAACATGGGGAGAAATGCCAAATGTAGGTGATGGGGGAATGGAGGCAGCAAACCACATTGCCATGTGTGTACCTATGCAACAATCCTGCATGATCTGCACATGTACCCCAGAACCTAAAGTACAATTAAAATATATGTATATATTTTTTAATTACTATATATATATTTTTAATTTTAATGTATTTTAATATATATGTTAATTGTACTTTAGGTTCTGGGGTACATGTGCAGATCAATGCAACAGTCCTTCATGATCTGCACATGTACCCCAGAACCAAAAGTACAATTTAAAAATATATATATTTTAAATTAATATCTATATATTTTAATTTAATATATATTTTAATATATATATTTTTTTAATTGTACTTTAGGTACATGTACCCCGGAACCTAAAGTACAATTTAAAAATATATATTTTTAAATTAATATATATATTTTAATTTAATATATATATTTTAATATATATATATTTTTAATTGTACTTTAGGTTCTGGGGTACATGTACAGATCATGCAGGAGAGAGATGAGTGTATTTGAGGAAGATTTTAAATGAGCCTGTTGATGGTATTAATTCAGTGCTATTTTGAGATTTTCTTTTTCTTATACAGTGCAGCCCATTCTAGCTAAACTGAAAACACTGAGAATTTATCCTTAAACTCATTTTGGAAAGAAAAAAAGAGCAAAAGAGGTTTTTAAAGCCAAACTGCAATGGAAAATGCTTTACTCAAAGTTTTGGTCCACAGTCTTTATTATATTACATGTAGGGGCAATTAAAGTTTAGCTGTGTGAATAGGTCCCAATCTTGCCAGAAATAATTTGGATCCAACCATCTTTTTATAAAGCAGTAAGTTTGTGTTGTTATGTCATGGCTAGAGTTGTGAAGTAAACTGCATAGGATCTTTGTATGTGTGTTTAGATGTGTATATAAATATATTTTGTTATGTGTTGTGGCTGCATGGTGCTAAATTGGCTTAAAAATAAAGGAATACTCAAAATTAGGTAAATAATCCCAAATGCTTTTCAGGTTGATGTAACTTAAGTAAATCTTTAATAAATAAGATGGCTTTTTATTTGATGGTAAAATAAAAATAGAAATATCTTTAGAATTATGAGCATACATTTTTATCTGCATTTATTGGTCAGACAGTATTTATTTCTGCTAGATATTGTAAAGTGTCATGGTTTGGCATTTAAAACTACAAATCCAGCCCAGAACAGAATGATCTTTGTTTTTGTAATTTTTTTTTTTTAATAGAGTCTTGTTTTGTCCTCTGTTGCCCAGGCTGGAGTATAGTGGTGTGATCTCAGCTCACTTGCAACCTCCACCTCCCAGGTTCAAGTGTACCTTAGCCTCCTGAGTAGATGGGACTGCAGGCACCTGCCACCACGCCCAGCTAATTTTTGTATTTTTATTAGAGGCAGTGTTTAACCATGTTGGCCAGGCTGGTCTCAAACTCCTGACCTCAAATGATCCACCCACTTCGGCCTCCTAGAGTGCTGGGATTACAGGTGTGAGCCTCCATGACCAGCGTATAACTTTTTAATAAATAAGACTAGCTTAATATTATTGGTTTAATAAAAACAGCTAAATCCTGAGCTATCTGGGGGGAAAAAAAAACTGTGTTTAACGTTAAGGTTTACATTTCGGTGAAAACCTGATATTCACAGGCTATAAAATGGTTAGCAAGGAAATAACTTTAAATGATAACTAGTTTTGTCTAATGTCTCAGTTCTCAAAGTAATCTAGGTAAACTGCTAACAATGAATACATTGAATAAATATAAATGAGAGAGCTAAATGCTTGTTGGTAAACTTTTATGTAATTTAAAATCTTAAACTTATTTTGGATTATATAATAGCTACTCATTAATAATCTGGATCATTTCCAGTTAAGAAGGGATAATAATTTAGAGAAACATGTCTAAAAATTGTAGAGTGATTTCATCTATAAAATGGTGATACCTGATATACAGTTTAGGATTTCTTGTTTCCTAGGTTTAAGGCTAGTAAAAATAAAAATTCCACTTAATATATAATTCTGTATATAAAATCTGCCAAAGTAAGACATCTTTTTGATGAGAAAAGAGTATAAGACAAATAGAAAAAGTATTCTCATTAAAAAGAAAATTATTTTTATCTAATTCAAAGGTTATGAAACAAAGTAAAAAGGAACCAGTAAGTAGGGGAGAGAGATGTGAAGAAAGCTATAAAGATAGGAGAGATTAAAAAGAAAAGAGAATTATTTTGTATGAACTTTTATATAGTCCATTTTTTTTCCCTGAAGCAAGATGACTACTTATCTAAGAAAGAGGGAGATTTAGGATACAACAGAAAGTCCAATCATGTTGTAAGTGGTATGAGTATAACAAAATTCATAAAAGAAATTTTGTTTGTGGTTATGTTGGCTTTAATTAAAATGAAATTATTTATAGTAGTCTTTCTGGAAACTGAGCTTTGACCAAAAAAACACAATATAAAACCAAAACATTGGTTAGAACAATACGGGTTTCTTAAAGTATTGATTTGCTCTTCATTAAATTCCAAGAAGTTTTAATGTTTAATATTATTTGTTTCTTTTTGAAACTTCTCAGATTGATATCTCAGAAGTTCAACTTCTGTTGTATCTTGCTGCTTTCAGCCTTTTCTTCATTTGAGAACAGCTGGGATGCTAAGTCTCTCTTTCAACTTTTTTGTTGGCTCTGGCAGCTTTTTTTTTTTCTTCAGGTCTAAATCTGTTGCTATAGCCTGATGCTGAAATGTTTTATCTTAGAGCTTCAGAAAGCAATGTTTTCTTCCATTAGAACTTAATTCTGTACTCTTGGCTTTTCTTCATATGAACAAGGGCCGGAAACCCTCTGAAGGATTACTGAAAAATCAGCTCACAAAAGATAGGTCAGTTGAAGAGAAGGCATGCAGATTTGTTTGGAGTATGTATGCTGGAGTCTTCAGAACAAAGACCCAAACACACGGGGGAAATTGTCCCTTTTATGCTTACATGCAACAAGGTATGGGCATCTGTAAAAATATGATTGAGCTAAAAGGCATAACCTAATGCTAATAGACTGAGTGAAGAAACCCAGCAAGACCTGTCTAGACTCCTCTTCACCTCTCTGAGAATGTACCCCTTCCTTCTGGGTGTAGGGATCTTATGGTCTACAATCCAACAAGGTAAGTTGGATAATTTCTTTATGGCTAATTCATACACAGAAAGGGAGAGAGTGAATTAGAGTACTATTTTTAGACTTTATGACTGGTTTTGAGAAAAACGTGTTCTGATTTCTAGGTTCTGCCTTGGGGAAGGAGATTCTAGTTTGAATGGCCAGGCTTGACGGAAAATGGGACTGAGAGATAGGAGGCCAGGAGAAGGAAAGAAAAACTGACTTCTCAAGATTTTGCACTGGGGCACTGTCTTCTGAGCCACAGCATATATTTAAAGTCTTCAATATAACCATGAAACTTCCTATGCTGTTACATAGGAAGATAACAGTCACATTCCCCTGTGAAGTTATAGTAAATTCTTTGTTAGTGTTGTTCTTCAGTGGGTTCACCCCAGTAGCTTTGGGTTAATATCCTACCAGTTTCTAGTCTTGCAGTAGAACATATGTGCTTAGATTTCAGCAAAAGTGCCCTAATAAAGTTTCATTGATCTACTTAGGTCACATGCCATCCATGAGCCAAGCTTTGGTCCTAGGGCTGTTGTGTTTGAATTGGTCCTATATAGTTCATGTGACTGCCCGTAGAGCTCAATATGGGCAGCCTATTGACCACAGAGTCGCTAGAAAGATCACTTTGATTAGGCAAACACTGTTCCAGTTATAACTCTTTTCTCATCCTGCCTCACTTTGATTTCTCGTCTCGTTGAGAATAAAAGCCAAAAATGCAAGCCATTGGCTCCAAGGCCACTATTACCTGTCAGATTTCATCTCAATCCACTTTCCTTCTGACTGTGTTCCAGTCACCCTGGCTTCCTGGATGTTTCCTGAACACTCGAGACAGATTCCAGCTAAGGACCCTGGTATTTTCTGTTCCACTGCAGGGAACAATCCTCCTCACACATATCCACAGGACTTACTGTATAGCATCCTTAAAGTTTTAGTGAGCCTTTCTTTAAACACCTTGTTTGAAATCAGTGTTCTCTCTGTGCACTCATTAACCCCTTTTTGATTTTCACTAGGCACTTACCACAATCTAACAGATTATGTGTTTTATCCATTTATTCAGTTTCTTATTTGTGTCACTTCAACTCCCACTAAAATATAAGATTTTTGAGGGCAAGCAAACACTAGATCAATAGGAAACACATCAAAAGTATTCTGTAAATTATTTCTTGAATGCATCAGTGAATGAAAGAGTTAATCAACATAATATTTTGAGTGAGGAGTTTTGCGTTAGGTACAGCTAAATGGGAAATCGAGTAGGTCACATACCATGAATACCTTATGCTCTTTTGTATAATTCTCCTACTTATATCAGAAACTGTTTATAAGCCTATTATAATTGATACCATTCGGAACCTCTTTTACTCATCACCAAGAAAACCACAAACAAGTTGTTTATCCTTTGGCTCCTCATTTAATCTGGATTTCCAACTCCTCATGCTTGAAAGAGAGAAGATACAATAATACTTTTCTTACAGGATTCTGAGACTAAGTGACCTTATGCATGTAAAAGGAATTAATGAAATAAAAATTATTATGACAAATACTTATCTATCATAATAATTTTTATCGCATTATAATATACATAAGAATTATACATAATAAGAATTATTATGACAGATACTTATAATCATGTGTTTTCACGTATTTAAAATACATTATACCTATGATTAGCCATTCAAGGATATCCAAGTGCTTAAGTAATGATATATTTTTTGTTTTGTTTATCTTGCTTAGGGGATCATGGACATTGAAGCATATTTTGAAAGAATTGGCTATAAGTACTCTAGGAACAAACTGGACTTGGAAACATTAACTGACATTCTTGAGCACCAGATCCGAGCTGTTCCCTTTGAGAATCTTAACATGCACTGTGGGGAAGCTATGGAGTTGGGCTTAGAGGCTATTTTTGATCACATTGTAAGAAGAAACCGGGGTGGGTGGTGTGTCCAGGTCAATCAACTTCTATATTGGGCTCTGACCAAAATCGGTTTTCAGACCACAATGTTAGGAGGGCATGTTTACATCTCTCCAGCTAACAAATACAGCACTCGCATGGTTCACCTTCTTCTGCAGGTGACCATTGATAGCAGAAACTACATTGTCGATGCTGGGTTTGAAAGCTCCATGCAGATATGGCAGCCTCTGGAGTTAATTTCTGGGAAAGATCAGCCTCAGGTTCCTGGCATCTTCCGCTTGACAGAAGAGAGAGGAATCTGGTACCTGGACCAAATCAGAAGAGAGCAGTATATTCCAAATGAAGAATTTCTTAATTCTGCTCTCCTGCAAAAGGAGAAACACCAAAAAATGTACTCCTTTACTCTTGAACCTCGAACAATGGAAGATTTTGAGTCTGTGAATACATTCCTGCAGACATCTCCGACATCTCCATTTACAAGCACATCACTCTGTTCCTTGCAGACCCCAGAAGGAGTTTACTGTTTGGTGGGCTTCACCCTTGCCTATAGAAAATTCAATTATAAAGACAATACAGATCTGGTTGAGTTTAAAACTCTGATTGAGGAAGAGGTTGAAGAAGTGCTGAAAAATATATTCAATATTTCCTTGGGGAGAAAGCTCGTGCCCACAAACGGTGATGGATTCTTTACTATTTAGAATAAGGAACAAAATAAACCCTTTGTGTATGTATCACCCAACTCACTAATTATCAACTTATGTGCTATCACATGGCCTCTATGCCCTCACATTATTTTGAAGAAAATCCTAGACATCAAGTAGTTTCACCCATAAATATGTCAACATTTATTTTAAAACAATAGCATTTTAAGGAAACATAAGCACACATCTTCAAATTAGTAAAAATAAACGCATTTTAAGGATGGCCTGTGATTATCTTGGGAAGTAGAGTGATTCATGACAGAAAACATTTACTACTGATTTATTGTTGGATTCATAGTACATTGTTACTGGTAAATGAATAAAGAATACTGTGGAAAAAGTTATTGTCTCTAAAGTGTATGAAAACATTGTTGGCTAATATATCATGAATCAAAGTTTTTCTTTAAATGACTTAGGACATTATAGGGCTATGCATTTTTTCCTCAATGGAGTTTTCCTCTCGTCTTCTTTGTTGTCTCCTAGTTACATTCTTTAACTTCCATCCACACTTTGCCACAAGAGAAGGAACATGAGTTTTATTGTGTAGATCTGATTTGAAATCCTGTGGACACAGGGTGAGTTACTTTTAAAATCTGTGGCTCTGATTCCTCAAAGATAAAATGCAAATAATATTTATATAATTCACTGTCAGATATAGAGTAAATTTTCAAAAATATTTGTTATATTGATGAATGAGTAACATCAGTAATATTTTGGTTACTGGGTCAGCATTTAATGAAAGTTCTCCTTCCATCTTGCTTCATTTTCCTGTAATGTGAAATCCTGCCCCCACTGTCATCTGCCTGCTTCTTCCTTGATTAAATATTGACAGGATGTCAGATGCCCCAGATCTAAGCATGTGCCTTTTGATTCAAAATCTGAATCTTTACCTATCCATAAATCAGATTTTCTATTTGTAAATTCCAGGATCAGGGCTATAGTTTAAACTGCAGACTGGTTCTTACCACTATTCTCCCTCTTCTACTTGTGATTACTATAATAAACTTAATAGAAGAGCAGGCATTAGAATGGTTAAATATTCCTTAAGAGAATAGGTTACATTGAAGCATCAGTATTTTAGGCAGCACTGTAATAGTTGGGAGATACTGGTAAGTATAGATATCCTAGGAAGAGATATGAGATCTGGCCTCAGTGGGAAACACAAATAAAAGACATATATCAATATTTGAAAACTTGTCATCTTTCTCACTGATTGGCCTTGTTCAACTCTGCTGCTATCTTTTTGCAATGACAGGTAACCACTGGTGCTCCTAGGCAGGCCCAATTTTCTCACATTCTGACCAAGATAACCTGACTGGAGGATGTAGTGGCAGAAAACAAAACAAAACAAAAAAGATGAAAATATGGCTCAAGTACAATGATACAGCTGTGTACAAATGAGTCAAGTAAATTATATTGCACAATGAGTATCCTGAAACCCAAATCAATTGTTTTGTTCTTGACTATATATAGCACATAATGGAAAAAGCAAAAATATGCTCAAAGAGATTCAGAAATATCTAATTTAACTTCCAGGTTGAAGACTTCTGCCTCTTATTACGCAATGTTACCTTTTCTCAAATGAAACGTAAATGAGTGAAGAAGAATCTCGCCCATTGATTTGGCCAGAGATTTTTAAGGTGCCTCTTAATTCTTTGTGTTTGTCCAAATCTATGTCTCTGTTTTGGTGGCCCCTTGGAGAGTAGGATGTGGCATGTCTTGTTAGAACTCTGAGAAAAGTAAGGTAGGAACCAAACCTTCTAGATGTAAGTTGGAAGGTAGAGTGCTGGATGTGTATTCCAGTGCTTCTGTTTTCAAGGTGAAGCTGAGTGTGCATGTGTATTTGTTTTCTGTGGCCTAGGGACATTCAGGAATGGAAAGCCCCACTGATTCTTAAAGCCAGGTCATTAAGAAGACAATGAATTTGACAGGAGCTATATAAGTGGTGGCTCTTGGTGTGTGAATGACCTCCTTCAAGGAAAATGAATAGACCTAGATTTATTACAGGGATGAGCTGGAAGAAAGGCTCAGGAAGTGCTAAGCTGTGGCTCAGGTTACTGGAAGGCTACTATTTGCTCACCAGTGCAAGCTCATTAGAAGCAAGGCTGCCCAACAGTCATGGAAAGAATGTGCAGGAAAATCCTTCTGGTGGGAAAACGGGAGCTGTACATTCCAGTATTTTTTTCTGCACCGCACCCAGAGGTTGTAGCCCCTGGAAATACTTAGATGCCCATTGAAAACCACCTCTTTGTTCTATAATCTAGAGAGACTCACATGTACCTTATTCTGTTCTTTGAGCTAGAAGGTACTTAGGATTCAGTCAATTGTGGTTGATATAAAAGTTGCAGCACCCAATGCATGGCATAAATCTCTTCTGGGAAGAAACATGGAGGTTCATTTTTAGAACTTCTTCTCCACACTCCTTCCACAGTATGAAGTGGCAGTGTGAAGTCCATGGAAGTGCATGCAGACTCATATAAAACTGCTTTTTCCTGTGGCTTAGAGAGACTTGCATATTCCTAGTCACCTCTACTCCCAGAGTTGGAAGGTTTAGGATGCAGTCCTAGGAGTGGAAAGAGTAGACAAACTCTTTTCAGGTAGGATTAATAGACCTGGATTTATCACTTGAGTTAGTCAGAGGAGAAAGCCTGGGAAGAACCAATCTGCTTTTCAGGCTACCAGTGGTATATCTGTCTGTCTCCTTTCTCCCCAGAGCATGTTAGAAACTAGGACACCAAGTAGCCATTGGAACAATGTGCGTAAACCCATTCTAGGAAGTGACAAATAGCTGCAATTTAAAGCCTCTTCTGTGCATTGCTCCTGGGAGATAAGGTTCCTGGAAATGCTTATGTACCTGTATAAAATCACCACTTTTTCCTGTGGTCTAGAGAGACTTGCATGTGTCTGATTTCTTCTACTTCAAGAGGTAGGAGGTGGAGGATGTAGTCTCAGGTGGAAGCAGTAATAGTGGGATGCTCATCGTGTGGACAAACTCCGGGAGGAATCAGTACACACAAAATTATAGCTGACTAGATTGGGAGAGGCAGTTGTCTCATCTAATGTGCAGAAACTAAAACACAAGGTCAAAGAAAATGATAAAACAGAGATATATATTCTAATTAAAGAACAAAACAAATCTCCAAAACTGTACCCAAGTGATGTGGAGATATGCAATCCACCTGACAGGGAATTTAGAATAAAGGTCATAAAGATGCTCACTGATCAGAAGACCAATGCAGGAACAAAACTGAGAATTTCAACAAAGAGAAAAATGTTTTAAAAATTTCACCAAACAGAAATTATAGAACTGAAAAATGCTCTAACTGAACTAAAAAATCTCACAGAGGGGTTCAACAGCAGGCTACATCAAACAGAAGACTCAGGAAACTCAAAGACAGATCATTGAAAGTTATCAAGCTTGCCAGAAACAGAAATACCATTTGACCTAGCAATCCCATTACTGGGTACATACACAGAGGAATATAAGTCATTCTATTCTAAAACCACATGCATGTGTATGTTCACTGCAGCACTATTCACAATAGCAAAGACATGGAATTAACCTAAATGCCCATCAATGATACACTGGATAAAAAAAAATGTGGTAAATATATACCATGGAATACTATGCAGCCATAAAAACAAATGAGATCATATCCTTTGCAGAAACATGGATGAAGGTGGAGATCATTATCATTAGCAAACTAATGCAGAAACAGAAAAACAAATACCACATATTAAATGATGAGAACACATGGACACATAGAGGGAAACAACCCTCACTGGAGCCTACTGGAGGGTGAAGAGTTGGAGGAGTGAGAGAAGCAGAAAAAATAAATAATGGGTACTAGGCTTAATACCTGGGTGACAAAATAATCTGCAAAGCAAACCCGCATGACACGAGTTTGCCTATATAACAAATCTGCACATGTACCTCTGAACTTAAAATAAAAGTTGAACTAAAAAAAATAAGATTAGCATTTGCATATAAATATTTGTTTACAGCTCACTATGTACTGAATTGTGTACCCTCTCCCAACATTTATATGTTAAAGCCCAAAGTTGTTGTGTTTGGAAATAGGGCTTTATAAAGATACTCAACGTTAAATAAGGTTATAAATTTGTAGTCCTAATCTTATAGGATTGGTGTAGTATTGGTGGCTTTACAAGAAAAAGAAAAGAGATTGCTTTCTCCTCAATGCATGTACCAAGGAAAGGCCATGTGAGAACACAGCAGGAAGGCAACCTAAGGAGAGAGATCTGTTAAGGATAAAATTACAGCAAATGTAAAGATCTCAACTGGCTTTACTTGTGATTCTGGAATCAGGCAACACTTCATTTTAAAAAAATAGAATTAGTGCTCCAATGAGCTGAGCAAAGGGATTAGTTTTACAGACAGAGAAGGACAAAAGAAAGCAGAAATAAAGAATGGAAAGTATTTTGGTCCAAGTTACTTTCCTTTTAAGGCAGAAAAATAGAACAATAACTGTTCAAGTGATCTTAAGGTTACTTCAGGTTAAGGGTTAAAACAGAAGGAACTTTATTATCATGCTGATTAAAGATTCAAACTGGCCTGTTTGAGAAACTGGCTATTATCTCTTTCTATCTTTTAGGAGGCTTCCTCAGATACTATGCTGAGGGAAGAAGGAGAGTGCCACCTCCCTACTGCCAGGTGGACATAAAGATCCAAGTTTCCCATTCAATCTCCTTTGACACCTTGGAGGTAGGGGCAAGGTGCCTGGCTAATGCTCAGTGGAAATGAAAGTTTCTGATTTCTCAGAATGTCAGGTAACAACTTAGTTTGAGTTTAGTGATGTTGAACTTCAGCCTGAGTGACTCCGTTCTGATTTTTAGTTTGGTCTGTTGGGGTTTGGTGTAGGATCTTAGTCCAAAACAACTGCCTCCTTTAATTTTTATTAAATAGCCCTCACCAGGTACTGACTCTGGTGGCACCTTTATTTGGACTTTTTAGCCTCCACAACAGTGAGAAAATAAATCTCTGTTGTTTAAATCAAAAAGGAAGAAAGAAAGAAAAAGAGAGAGAGAGAGAAAATCAGTCACCCAGTTTGAGGAGCAAAAATAGAAAATAATGAAAAATAGTTAAGCCACTTTAGGAGACTAATAGAATACCATCAACTGAACATCATATGCATTATCTATGTTCCAGAAAAAGAGAAAGTAACAGTAAGCCAGAAGCTTCTCAAGCTTTTAGAAGGAAATAGAAATCCTGATTCAGTAAGCTCAAAGATGACAAGTAAGATTAATACACTGAGAAACATCATAATCAAATTGTCAAAAGTTAAAGACAGCGAGTTCTGAAAGCAGCAAGGAAAAAGCAAATTATTATGTATAAAGGAATACCAATGACATTATCAACAAATTTTTCAGCAGAAATCTTGTAGGCCAAAAAGGAGTAAGATGACATTTTCAAAACTTTGTGGGGCAGGGAGGGCAGGAATCCAACTAAGAATACTGTACCCAACAATTCTGTCTCTCAAAAATGAAGGATGAAAAAGACTGTCACACAGACAAGCAAAAGCTTAGTTTATCACCACTAGACATGCATTTTAAAATTCCAAAGGGAGTTTTTCAAGAAGGAAGAAGGGGATGCTAAATAGTAGCATGAAAACATATGAAAGTATAAATCTTATCGATAAAAGTAAGAACATTTTCAAATCCAAGATACTCTAATACTGTAATGGCAACGGGTAGGCCAATTTAGCATATGTTAAAACAATTTATCATATGCTATATCTTTAACCTTTATTGTTTTAACATATACTAAATTGACCTACCCATTGCCTAAGGTTAAAGGGTATAACACATACCTAAAGGGTATAACCTTTAACCTTAGTGTAAAGGTTAAAACTCAAAACTATTAAAAATGACTAAAGCTACTATAATTAAGAGATACCAATTATGAAAAAATGTAAATTGTAACATGAAAAGTATAAAACATGGGGGGAAGAGGAGTAAAACTATAGAGTTTGTATATGTGGAGATATATAATGTAATACAATAATTGTAGGAGACTTTAACATGGCTTTATGACACAACATGTGATCAATCTTAAAAAATATTCCATGTGCAGATGAGGAGAATGTTTATTCTTTGTGTTTGTTGGTTGGGATTGTCTGTAGATATCTATTAGGTCCACTTAGTCACTTACATAGCTTAAGACCAGAAGAAAGTCAAAACTGTCAAAAGTTAAAGACAAACAAACAGTCTTAAAAGCAGCAAGAGAAATGCAAATTGTTACGTACAATGGAACCCCAGTGACATAATCAACAGATTTTTGAGCAGAACCCTTGTAGGCCAGTAAGAAGTAAGATGATATATTCAAGACCTTGCAGAAAAAAAAGCCAACTAAGAATGATGTCACTATATTAAGTAAGAACCAAACAGAACTACTGGAATTAAAATATTCACTGCAGGAATTCCAAAATACAGTTGAAGGTTTTTAAAATAGACTATACCAAGAGGAAGAAAAAGACTAAATCTATGACTTTTGGCATTTCTAGTAGAGAATAAGAAAAGGCAACTTGAAAAACATATTTGAGGATGTAATTCAGGAAAATTTTTCCAGTCTTGCTAGAGAGGTAGACATGCAGATACAAGAAATTTAGAGAATTCCTATGAGATACTATACAAAATAACCATCCCCAAGGCACATAGTTATTAGAGCATCTGATGTAGTATTGGCTGTCCTTTCCAAATCTCATGTTGAAATGTATTCCCATGTGCTGGAGATGTGAGGCTTATTGGGATGTGACTGGATCATTGGGGAATATTTTGCATAATGCTTTTGCACCATCCCTTTGGTGCTATCCTCATAATAATGAGTGAACTCACACAAGAGCTGGTTTTTTAAAAGTGTGTGGTATCTTCCCCTTTGCTCTCTCTTGGCCCCACTTTCACCATGTGACATGCCTGCTCCCACTTCCAACATGAGTAAAAGCTCCCTGAGCCCTTTCCTAGAAGTTGAGCAGATGCCAGCACCATGCTGGCTCAGCCTACAGAACTGTGAGAAAATTAAACCTCTTTTCATTATAAATTACTCAGTCTCAGATATTTCTTTATAGCAATGTAAAATGACCTAATATACTACACAAGGTAAATGAAGGGGGAAAAAAAATGTAACGACAGTTGGAGAAAAGGGTCAAATTACCTATAAAGGGAATCCCATCAGACTAACAGTGGACTACTCAACAGAAGCCTTTCAAGCCAGAAGCAACTGGAAATCAATTTTTAGCTTTCTTAAGGAAAAAAAATGCCAGCCAAGAAATTCATACCCCACTGAAGTAAGCTTCAGAAACAAAGGAGAAATAAAGTCTTTCACAGAGAAGCAAATGCTAAGAGAAGTTATTACCACCAGAATGACCCTAAAAGAAATGCTAAACATGGGAACAAAATAATGGTACTTGCTAACACAAATGCACATATGAGTACAAAGCCCATAGACACTATAGAGCAACTATGCAATAGAGACTGCAAAGCAACTAGCTAACAAGAACTGTGACAGGAACAAAACCTCTCATATCAATATTAACTGTGAATGTAAACAGCCTAAATGCTCCACCTAAAATTCATAGAGTGGCAAGTTGGATTAGAAAAAAACAAAAAAAAACAAAGCCAAGTCTGCTGTCTTTAAGAGACCCATCTCACATGTAATGACACCCATTGGCTCAAAATAAAGGGATGGAGAAAGATCAATTACATAAATTGAAAACAAAAAGGAGAGATCACTATTCTTGGGTTAGATAAAATAAACTTTAAACCAACAACACTAAAAAAGGACAAAGAAGGACATTGTATAACGATAAAGGTTTCAATTCAATAGATTATCTATCTTAAAGATGTATGTGCCCAACTCCAGATCACTGAGATGTATAAAAAGTTGCTACTAGATATAAGATATAGGCAGCCATACAATAATAGTGGGAGACTTTAATACCCTACTGACAGCATTACTATTTAAGTTCAGAATCTCTGTTGGTTTTCAGCATTAGAGAGTGTACGAATTAAAGAAAGAGGAAAGAAACATGAAAGGTGGCTCAACAGTCAAGGACAGGTTTATTTTAGAAAACAAACCTGAAAGGGCCTTCTGGCCAAGTTAGGTCAGAGCCACATGTTCTTATTAAGGACTAAGAGTTTTTAAGGATTCAGGGTAGGAGAGTTTACCATAGGCTTGGACTGCTTCTGTGTCTCTATGTTGTGCTTATCTAGGAGGGAGAGTTGTGTGTCTGTTCTCATACATCTTCCTGCAGCTGCAGCCATATCCCTCTGAGTCTGCTTTTAGCTTCCCTATACCAAGCATCTTTATAGACTACAGTAGAATAAAATTAGAAATCAATAACAAGAGGAACTCTTAGAAATACAAATACATAGAAACTAAACAACTTGCTGCTGTATGAGTTTTGAGTAAACATAAAAATTAAGGCACCTGAAGGAAAAGGAATGTGCATGTTAAGGCCCACTATTTTACTGGGGCCTGTTGTGTGAGGGTGAAGTTTGGCAGTTACCCAAGAGACTTTCCCCCCACCTCCCTCTGTGCCTGAGCTGTCTTATCTGTGTTTTATTGTCTGCTCTTTTTGGCTGCTTGCAATTAGAAGAGAAATTATTTCCTTGAAATGCATGAGGCTAGAAAGGGAGCTGGAACTTAAAGTGGTGGCATTTGTCTGAGATGATAGTGCTCCTGCTCTGTCAGAGAGACCATCAAGGCTAACAAAGAAATTCTGGACTTAAATGGGACACTTGACTAAATGGACCTAATAGACATCTACAGAATACTCCACCAGACAACCACATCATATACATTCTTATGTGTATATGAACAATTCTATAAAATTGACCATATGCTCTGACACAAAGCAAGTCTCAATAAATTTTTAAAAAATTAAAACTATACCAAGCATCTTTACAGACCACAGTGGAATAAAATTAGAAATCAATAACAAGAGGAACTCTTAGAAACACAAATACATAGAAACTAAACAACTTGCTGCTGAATGAGTTCTGAGTAAACATCAAAATTAAAGCAGAAATCAAAAAATAATTTGAAACAAATGAAAACAGAGACACAACATACAAAAACCTCTGGGATACAGCAAAGGTAGTGTTAAGAGGAAAGCTTATAGTGCTAAATTCCTACACTGGAAAGACAGAATGATCTGAAATTAAAGGCTGATATTTCCCCTAATGGAACTAAAATAAAATAAACTTAATCCAAAGCTATCAGAAGAAAAAGAAATAATTAAAATCAGAGTAGACCTAAATAAAATTGTGATTATAAAAATATGCAGATGATCAACTAAATGGAAACTTGATTCTTTGAAAGAGTAAAAAAGATTGATAAACAGCTGGATAAACAAAGGAAAAAAGAGAGAAAATCCAAATAAGCATAATCAGAAGTTACAAGGTGACATTACAATTGATACCACAGAAATACAAAAATCCTCAGAGACTACTAAGAATATCTGTATGCATACAAACTAGAAAACCTAGAAGAAATGGATGAATTCCTGGAAACACACGGGATTGAATCAGAAGGAATTTCCAAACCTGGACAGACCAATAATTAGTTATAAAATTGAATCAGTAATTTAAAAACTGTCAAGCAAAAAAGCCATGGACCAGACAGATTCACAGTCAAATTCTACCAGATGTACGAAAGAGAACTGATAGCAATTCCACTGAAACTATTCCAAAAACTCAAGGAAGAATTTTTCCCTCATTCTATGAAATCTACATTATCTGGTACTAAAATCTGCCAAGGATACAACAAACAAACTACAGGCCCATATCCCTGATGAATATAGGTACAAAAATCCTCAAAAAATACTAGCAAACTAAATCCTATGGCATATCAAAAATACAAATCACCATGATCAAGTGAGATTTATTACTGGATGCAAGGATGGTTTAACATACACAAATAAATAAATGTGATTCACTACATAATCAGAATTGAAAACAAAAAAACATGATTATCACAATAGATGGAGAAAAATCATTAGATAAAATCCAACATGTCTTCATGATAAAAAGCCTCAAGAAACTAAACATTGAGGGAACACACCTAAAAATCCTAAGAGCCATCTGTGACAAACCCATGGCTAGCGTAATACTGAAAGGGGAAAAGTTGGAAGCATTTCACCTAAGAACTAGAACAAGACAAAGATGTCCACTCTCACCACTCTTATTCAACACAGTATTAGAAGTGCTAGCCAGAGAGTGATCAGGTAATAGAATGAAATAAAAGGCATCCAAATAGGAAAAGAGGAAGTCAAATTATCACTGTATACCTAGAAAACGCTAAAGATTCCTCCAAAAGAATCAGACCTGCTAAATGATATCAAGAAAGCTTCAGGATACAAAATCAATACACAAAAATCAGTACTATATACCAATAATGTTAAAGCTGGGAACCAATTCAAGACTGCAATCTCATTTACAATAGCCACACAAAAATAAAATACTTAGAAATAAATCTAACCAAGAAAGTAAATGATCTCAAGAACTACAAAAAACTGCTGAAAGTAATCATAGATGAAACAAACAAATGGCAAAATATTCCATGTTCATGGACTGGAAGAATCAGTATCATTAAAATGGTCATACTGCCCAAAGCAATCCTCAAATTCAGTGTAACACCTATTAAATTGCCAATGTCATTTTTTCACAGAATTAAAAAAACAACTATTCTAAAATTCATGTGGAATCGAAAGAGAACCCAAATATCCAAAGCAATCCAAACTAAAGAGAACAAATCTGGAGGCATAGCATTACCTGACTTCAAGCTATCATATAAGGCTATTCTAACACAAATAGCATGGTATTGATTAAAACACACACACACAAACGTGCGTGCACACACACACACACACACACACACACACACACACACACGGATCAATGAAACAGAACAGAGAACCCAGAAATAAAGCTGCACACTGACAACCAACAGATCTTCAACAACCTCAACAAAAATAAGTAATGGGGAAAGATTCAATTAGTAGTGCTGGAAAAACTGGCTGGACATATGCAAAAGAATTAAACTAGATCCCTACCTTTCACCATATGCAAAAATTAGCTCAAGAAGATTTAAAGACTTAAATATAAATCTCAAACTATAAAAATCCTAGAGGAAAATCTAGAAAAAACTCTACTGGACATTGGTTCAAGTGAAGAATTTACGACTAAGACCTCAAAGGCAAATGCAACAAAAACAAAAATTGGCAAGTGCGACTTCATTAAACCTAAGAGCTTCTGCATGGCAAAAGAAATGATCAACATTGTTAACAGCCAACCTACAGAATGGGAGAACATATTTGCAAACTGTGCATCTGACAAAGAACTAACATCCAGATTCTATAAGGAACTTAAGTCAACAAGCAAAAAACAACCCCATTAAAAAGTGGGTTACAGACACTTATCAAAAGAATACATACCTATGTTTGTTGGCATACAAGTGGCCAAAAAACATGAAAAAATGCTCAACATAAATCACCAGAAATATGAAAATTAAAACCCCAATAAGATACCATCTGATATACTTTGGGTATTTGTCCCTGGCCAAATCTCATGTTAAAATGTAATCCTTAATGTTGGAGGTGGGGACTGGTGGGGATGTCTGAGTAGCAGAGGAAGATTCTTCACAGATTCATGTTTTCTTACCATAGTGAGTGAGTTCTCATAAGATCTGATGGTTTAAAAGTGTGTGGCATCCCCCTGTCTTCCTCCTAATTTTTCCATGTGACATGCTTGCTTCCACTTTGCCTTCCCCCGTTAGTTAAAAGCTTCCTGAGGGCTCCCAGAAGCTGAGCAGGTGCTCACACCATGATTCCTGTCCAGCCTGCAGAACCATGAACCAATTAAACCCTCTTTTCTTTGTAAGTTACCCAGCCTCAGGGGTTTTTTTTTTTTTTAAACAATGCAAAACAGCCTAACACACCATCTCACACCAGTTTGAATGGCAATTATTAGAAAGCCAAACAATAACAGATGTTGGAGAGGCTGCAGCTAAAATGGAATGCTTATACACTATTGGCAAGGATGTAAATTAGTTCAACCTGTAAAAAGCAGTTTGGAGATTTCCCAAAGAACTAAAATTAGAACTACCATTTGGCCCAGCAATCCCATTACTAAGTATCAACCCAAGGGAAAAGAAATCATTCTACCAAAAAGACACATGCAATCATGTGTTCATCACAGCACTATTCATAATAGCAAAGTCACGGACTCAACCTAGGTGCCCATCAAAGATGGTCTGAATAGAGAAAATGGAGTACCTATACACCATGGAATACTACACAGCCATAAAAAAGAATGAAATTATGTTCTTTGTAGCAACATGGACACAGGTGAAGGTCATTATCCTAGGCAAATTAATGCAGGAATAGACAACCAAACATGCATGTTCTCACTTATAAATGAGAGCTAAGCATTGAGCACACATTGACATAAATATGTAAACAATAGACACTGGGGATTCCAAAAGAGGAGAGAGAAGAAAGGGGACGAGGGTTGAAAAACTACCTATCAGGTACTGTATTCACTATTTGAGTAATGGATTCAGTAGAAGTCTGAACTCCAGCATTATGCAATATAACCATGTAACAAACATGACTTGTACTCCCTGAATTTAAAATTAAAACTTAATTTAATTTTTACAAAGGAAACAGAACAATAGAAGAAAACTGATTGGTTAACATCAGACTACTTCAGGTTATTTTGGAGCAGAGGAGACTTTCTTATGATGATGGAATCTCCTGTTTCCAGGAGAAAAAAAAGTCTGTTTTGAGATCTATCTGCTTGCTTAAAGTTTCTGGCTGATTATGTAGTATTTAGTATGTGTGACTCCATGCTGGTTTGGTCCAGTCTGTTCAGGCCTGGTACATGAGCTCCATCTAAATCAATGGCCTTCCATCATTTTGCTTAACACAAGTAAGACCTTTAAACTACCTGCTATTGCCAGAGCCTTGCTGGACCTAATTAAAGATTCTTTTCTGACCAATGAAGAATGGAACTTGTTTTAACCAAGATGCAACCTTATGTAGTTATTTGTCTGCAGGCAGTCAGAAACTGTCAATGTTAATTCATAGGGCTACCACCAAATTCCCCTTCCTAGCAATAAAAACCTCTGACTTTTTCTCTCTAGGGAGCTACTTGGTAAATTCTTCACTCATGTGAGTTCCCTTGTCTGGCAAGTAAATAAGCTCAGTGCCTGCTTGCTTTTTCAATCTTTGGATTTTGTCTTCCTTTTATAGAAAATAGAGAAATGCTGTATTGTATTTTTGCACACTGGAGTCTGGGAATTGGGATTCATTCAGTTCATTGCACAGCTCATCAGTCCATGAGGTGCCTGCTGCTAAAATGACCAGATGCCAATCTGAAACCCGAATATCAGCATGTATGAAATGCCGACTGATGGAAGGAACTGCTTGCATTCCTAAAGCAAACTCTTAGTTGTTGCTGTTGTTTTTTTCCCATCCCCACCTTGTCTTGAAATGCTTCAATTTCAGTACTCCCTTGGGTCAGCTTTATTCTTTGCACTGAGAAAAACCCCATATGAACCTTTTAGCTTTGCAAATGTGAGGCAAAGCTATCTTCCAGAAAGTACATGTGGAACAGCAGTTCCCTAAGCACAACAGCTTTGGGATGACAATGGGAACGTGGGAGACCCTCCGAGGAGCCTCTCTTAGGAGAGGAGCAAAAATCAAAAGCTGACGGATTATTTTCAGAGAAATGTGGGCATTCACAGTAGCTTCAGGGCCTATCTGACCATGTGAGGCCCTGTATTAAAGAAGCAATGCTCCCTGCTCTCAAGAGATTTGATCTGACAACATAGAACTAGTGGGTATTTTAAATAATAGTTTTCCATTGTATTTTCTAACTGGTTGTATTACTTTGCTAGGGCAAAATACCACAGGCTGGAGGGCTTAAACAACAGAAATTAATTTTCTCACAGCTCTGGAGGATGGAAGCCTAAGATCAAGGTGCTGGCAAGTTTGATTTCTCCTGAGGCCTCTCTCCTTTGCTTACAGACGGCCGCCTTCTCACTGTGCCTTCACAGTGCGCCTCTCAGTCTGTGTATTGTCTGTGTCCCAATCTCCTCTTCTTATAAGAACCCAAGTCATATTGGATTAGAGTCCACCCACACATATTACCTCATTTTACCTTAATTATCTCTTTAAAGGCCTCATCTCCAAATGCAGTCACATTCTGAGGTAGTACAGGTTAGGACTTCAACATATAAATTTGGGAAGGGCCACAATTGAATCCATAACAGTCTGCCCTCTGCCCCCTGAAATTCATGTTTTTCTGTACGCAAAATGCATTCACCCCATCTTAACAGCACCAAGAGTAGCTAAGACTTTCCAGCATCAACTCTAAGTCCCAAATCTCACCTAAATATCATCTAAATTAGGTATGGGTGAGACTGGAGATATGATTCATCCCACGGCAAAATTACCCTTCAGCTGTAAACCTGTAAAACCAGACAAGTTATCTGCTTCCAAAATACAATGGTGTGATGGGCATAGAATAAACATCTCTATTCCAAAAGGGAAAAATGAGAAAGAAAAAAAGGTCCCAAGTAGGTCTAAAACCAAGGCAAATTTTATTAGATGTTAAAACTCAAGGAAAATCCTCCTTGGCCCCAATCTCAATCCTTCAGACGAACAGGACTGGCATTGCCAGCTTCTGGGCCCACTAGAGTGTTAGCCTCAGCCTCTCAACCTGGAGGCAGCAACCTGGCCCATTAAAACCAAGGAGGTAACCCTCCTACTGGAACCAAGGAAGAGACAACTGTGTCCCCCGGCCTCTGCCCTCTGGGCTCATGGTGGTAGTGGCAGTCTTACTAATCTCTGAATCACCTTCAGGGTTATTCTTCCCTTTCTTGAAAAATAATGCACGTTTATGGCCAGATAGCTCTACTGGCCTGTCCTGTAGAAATCCCAGAAGTTCAACAGAATTATTTTATTTCATTCTGTCTTTGCCCCCTTCAGTTCAAGCTGACAGCATTTCTGCTGAGATTACTGACTGTATCCATGAGTCACACTCATAATTTCTATATCAAAGCCTGGTCCAGCCACACACTCGGTGTTCTCTGCAGAACACCCTTTCTCATCTTTTTCAGAAGGATCAGCTGACATAAAAAGAATGAAATCATGACCTTTGTAGCAACATGGATGCAGTGAGAGGCCATTATCCTAAGTGAGTTAATGCAGAAACCGAAAATCAAATAACCACGTTATCACTTATGAGAGGGAGCTAAACACTGAGCACACATGGGCACAAATATGGAAAGAACAGACACTGGGGATTCCAAAATCAAGAGAAGAGGAAAACGGTTAAAAAACTACCTATCAGGTACTAGGTTTACTATTTGGGTTACAGGATCCACAGAAGCCCGAACCTCAGCATCATACAATGTAATCTATACAACAAATCTTCATAAGTACCCCCAAGAAGAAAATTTAAAAAATATATACATTTTTTTTTTTTGAGACCAAGTCACCCAGGCCGGAGTGTAGTGGCACAATCTCGGCTCACTGCACCCTCCGCCTCCTGGGTTCAAGTGATTTTCCTGCCTCAGCCTCCTGAGTAGCTGGGACTACAGGCTCGAGCCACCACACCCGGCTAATGTTTGTGTTTGTAGCAGAGATAGGTGTGGTTTTGCCATGTTGGCTAGGCTGGTCTCGAACTCCTGACCTCAGCTGATCCACCTGCCTTGGCATCCTCCCAAACTGTTGGGATTATAGGCATGAGACACCTGGCCTGGACAATAAATATTTTTAAACATGAAAAACACTACTGACAGACTGAGAACTCTAAATCTTCAAGGTCTGGTTCCTTTTTGCTTGACCATTTTTTTTTCTCAATTTATCTCTCTCTCCTTTCTCATTTTACTACAAGCACAAGGAGAAACTAGGCCTCCACTTTCCTCTTCAGCACTTTGTTCAAAATGTCCTTAGCTAAATATCCAGGTTCATCACTTACAAGTTCTTCCTTCCACAAAATACTAGAATACAGTAGTTCAACCACGTCTTCTGCCACATAATAGCAAGGCTTGCCTTTCCTCCAGTGTTCAAGGCCTTGCCAGAAGAACCTTTAATGTTCTTTTTTTTTTTTTTGAGACAGAGTCTCGCTCTGTCACCCAGGCTGGAGTGTGCAGTGGTGTGATCTCAGCTCACGGCAACCTCCGCCTCCCGGTTTCAAATGATTCCCCTGTCTCAGCCTCCCGAGTAGCTGGAATTACAGGTGACCATCACCACACCTGGATAATTTTTGTATTTTTAGTAGAGATGGGATTTTACCATATTAGCCAGGCTGGTCCTGAACTCCTGAGCAAAAATGAACTGCTTGCCTTGGCCTCCCAAAATGCTGGGATTACAGGCTAAGCCATGGCACCCAACCTAATGTCTATATTTCTACCAACAGTCTCTTCAAAGTAATGTAGGCTTTTTCTAATGTGCATGTCAAAAATCTTCCAACCTCTACCTGGACTCAATTCCAAAACCAACCATTTATACATTTTTAGATACTAGGAGTTAGGACATCAACTCATTCTTGTGAATTCTTATGGACATAAGCCCATAAGAATGGTTATTGCTCAATTATTTTAAAGGCTTGATATTTTTAAATTAAATTTAATTTAGTTATTTTACTAAACTCAGGTATCATTTCTAATGGTCTTTCAGTGAATTATAGGTATTCTAAGTATATGACTATATCTGCAGTATAGATTCATACTTTTGTTCCTCTGTTTCAGTAATAACAATATATTCTGAGGACCGTTCTAACTGCTTTACATATATTGAACTATTTAACTCTCGCAAAAAAACCCTATGAGAGAAGGTACAGGTTTCCTTTCCTGAAAAAAAATTAAATTAAAAAAAAAAAATCTATGAGGCCAGGCATGGTGGCTCATACCTGCAATCCCAGAACTTTGGGAGTCCAAGGCAGGAGGATTTCTTGAGACAAGAAGTTTGAGACCAGCCCGGGCAACAGAGTGAGACCCCATCTCTACAAAAATAAAATTAGTTGGCCATGATGGCATGTGCCTGTAGTCCCCGCTTCTCGGGAGACTGAATTGGGAGAACTTCTTCAGCCTAGAAGGTTGAGGCTGCAGTGAGCCATGATGGTGCCACTGTATTCCAGCCTGGGTGACACAGTGAGACCCAATCTCAAAAACAAAACAAAACAAAACAAAACTGCGAGGTAAATATCACTATTATCCTTACCTGATACAGGTGAGGAAACTGAAGTACTGAGAGGTTAATTACCTTGCCCAAGCTCACAGTGAACAAAGAATTGGGATTCTAATGGAGCCACTTTGGTGTATACACAATATACTCTTCCTACCTTTTATTTCCATTTTTGCCTTTTCACATTAGCACTGATGTAGATTATTCCCCAGTTGGAATAATGAAAATAGTGTGGAGTTTGTGAAGAATTATAAGAAGGGCTGTGTGTACTGGCTACCGCCTGTAATCCTAGCACTTTAGGAGGCTGAGGCGGATGGATCACCTGAAGTCAGGTGTTTGAGACCAGCCTGGCCAGCATGGTGAAACCCCGTCTCTACTAAAAATACAAAAAGTAGCCAGGCATGTTGGCAGGCACCTGTAAACACAGCTACTTGGGAAGCAGAGGCAGGAGAATCACTTGAACCTGAGAGGTGGAGGTTGCAATAAGCTGAGATGCTACTGCACTCCAGCCTGGGGGATAGAGAGAGACTCTGTCTCCCTCCCACCACCCCACGAAAAAAAGAATTATAAGAAGGATGAAATGCATTTAGAGAATTTTTTTTTCTTTCAGGAGTTATTAAATTGTAATGCCTTACACCTCCGATTCAGGAATTTATAGAAATATAATCTTTGAGCATTATATGTAAAATCATAAAAATAGGAAATTATTTCATAAAATATATATTCAGATTAATTCAAATAAACATATATTCTCACTGACACAAATTCCTTCACCTGGAAAGAGGGGCAACCGTTGAAAACATTCTGAAGTTGGAGTATACACCGGAGACTGAGATAACAGTACAGACCTGTGGGAACCTTCTACCAGGGCAGGATTCTCAGAATACAGAGAAAGGAGGTCATCACAGGGTAAAGTAGAGAGGTGGGGAGACTTACACATGGTGCCAATATCCCAAGCCTTGCTTCACAACTACCTTCCCCAGAAATGCTGAAAGAAGCCACTTCAGGATCAAACCTCTCCAAGGACAACTTGCATTTCTGATGTCCCCATTCTCCTCCCTCCTGTCGGTGATGACCTGTGCAGGTGTGACTCTACTAAAGCAAGTGCTTTAGATTACAGGCAGAGCCACTGTGCCCAGCCACATTTTCATATCTTATTTTACCCAGCCCTGGGAAGCAAGGTGGAACATTTAATAATAGGCGTCCCTGAAGGCTTTGGGGCTGGGGGTCATGTGATCATATCCAGGAAGAGGCGTCTGGCTGCAGGAAGATACTGGAGTGTCTTTTCACATTAGCGCTGGTGTAGATTCTTTCCCAATTGGAATAATGAAAATAGTGTGGAGTTTGTGAAGAATTATAAGAAGGGCTAGGCATGCTGGCCTCTCGACTCCAGTATCTATATTGGTACCACTGGTACCAAGGAGAGGGCCCCCAAATCTTTATCCTCTTCCTTCTCTTCTCTCCTCATCAGAGTGGTGAAAGGAAAAGAATAAAGAAGATGCATAGAGTCTTCCGGTGACAAGCCACGTGAAGCCATGATTACAAGCACAGACACTGGAGCCATCCTGTCTGTGCTCAAAGCCTAGGTCCCTAGTCCAAGTTAAGTGGGATTGGACAAGTCATTTCAGTGCCTCCATTTTGTCACCTGTAAAATGGGAATAAAATAAAATATACATCTCAAAGGTTTTAGTGTGTATGTGTGTGGTGAGGATGTAAGCGAGTGTGTGTTTATGGAGTGTGGCATTTTGAGGATTCATTAGCCCTAGTGCCAAGCCAAACATCAAGATGCTGGTGTAGTTCTCATTTAAATGGCATCTTTTCTGAGTCTTCATTAGGGGTTCACGTGAAGGAATACTAGCTCTTTCAGCTCACTCAAGGATTACTAAATTGTTTTCTATCTTCATGGCATCAAGGATAAGAGACTCTCAAAATTATCATCTTGGGTGATCTCTCTGTTGATTAGGATTCCTCTAAATCTGAATGAACCTAAAATATGACTAACTAGGGTGAAAGAGTCATCGCATGTCCAGACTCTGTGAACATTAAGTCAAACGAGGTTACATTCCCCATGCATTTAGCTGACCCTTAGGTAAGCTTATTATAAAAAATTCCTCCACCCCCAGCATAATTTGCAGTGATCTAGACAATATTGCTGGTTGTCAAAGTGGGTAAACAGGGAGTCTTTGTAGAGACCCTCAATTCTGGGGGGGGGGGGTCCTGCTGCTCAAATACTTCAGAAGCATCCACAGAGAAGTAGAGAGAGTGGGGGGGGGGGAGAGAGAGAGAGAGAGAGAGAGAGAGAGAGAGAACACCTTACAATGAATTTGTTTGGGTGCCCAGGTATATGACTTTGGTCAGAAACTAAGGAGTCTCCGTCTTAGCCACACTAAGAATTCAACTGACTTAAAGAGTTTCTTTTCTTTAGGGCAGAAGGAGAAACTAAGCTCGAAAACTGCCCTAAATAAACTGTGAATCTGGCAAAGCCAGACTCCTGCAGATATATCCCCTCTGTCATCGCGTCAGCTTCGTCCTTCATGGCGACCCATGAAGCAGCCCCAGTGAGTCAGAAAAGAAATTTTCAACTTGCACTAGGTCTTAGGGACATAATGTTGAACCCAGGAGAATGTGCAGACTCCTGTAACTGGGACATGTTTTCTGAAAAGGAATAGGTTGCTCATAATAATATTCCCAGCCCTTTACTAGGTTCCAGAGAAGATCTTTTGAGTGGGCTATCTTTATGCCTCAAGTTGCACCATCCTGTGATCCCTAAATTGCATTAGAAAAAAAAAGACTTACAACCAAGGATGTCTACTTATACAAGAATTTTGACACCTGATTTTTTTTATAGTTGAAATAATAGAATTATCCCAGGTTTATTTGTACCTTGGGAAGACGTGAATTTCGTAAAAGAAATCAGAATGTACTTATTTCTTATCAAAAAGTTTTATATGATATATAAATGGAGTTCAGATCAATTTAATGAAGGCAGATTAATCCTCAAGGCCCTCCCATTTTTTACCCAAATATTGGCTTTCCCAGAGGATACATCTGTCCCTTTACCAGAGCCAAAATTCTCTGAATTTATCTTGAGATTGTTTCAGGGAAGCCATTTAGGCCCGACCTCGTCCATCTAGTAAACCAGGGGGCTGAGTCAGAGTCCTGACGATGTTCGATGCTTCGTTAGGAACTACAGTGAATCAACAAACCCATGAAGCTACAATAACAGTCATCAATGCTTACTATAGACACTGTTCAAAGGACTTACATGTATTAAGTCATTCAATCCTCTAAATACACTATGAAGTAGGTGTTATAAAATGAATGTATTCCCCCAAACTTATATGCTGTAGCCCTAAGCCCTGTGTGGCTGTATTTGGAGATGGAGGTCTCTAAGGAAGTAAATAAGGTTAAGAGAGCATAAGGGTGGGGCCCTGATCCCTTAGGGTTAGTGTATTAGCCCATTCTTGCATTGCTATTAACAAATGCCTGAGACTGGGTAATTTTTAAGAGGTTTAATTAGCTCACAGTTCCACAGGCTGTACAGGAAGCCTGGCTGGGAGGCCTCAGGGAGCTTTTACTCATGGTGGAAGTAGAACTACCCTGGCATCTTGACGTTTAGGTTAACATTAGGACTGGTGAATCCTCAAATGCCACACTCTACAAACACACACTCACTCACATCCCCTACCACACACACATACATACTAAAACCTTTGAGGTGTATATTCTGTTTTATTCCCATTTTACAGGTGACAAAACAGAGGCATAGAAATGACTTGTCCGATCCCACACAACTTGGGGTACAGACCTAGGCTTTGAGCACAGAGAGTATGGTTCCATGGAGGTTTAACTCATGGTGGAATGCAAAGCTGAAGCGGCATCTTCACATGGTTGGAGAAGGAGGAAGAGAAAGAGGCAGGAAGTACCACACAGTTTTAAACAACCACACCTAGTGAGAACTCTATCACAAGAATGCCACCAAAGGGATGTTGCTAAACCATTTGATATGGATTGGCTGTGTCCCCACCCAAATCTTACCCTGGATTGTAGCTCCCACAATTCCCACATGTTGTGGGAGGGACCTGGTGTAGGTAATTGAATCATGGGGTGAGTCTTTCCCTTGCTGTTCTCGTAATAATGAGTAAGTCTCATGAGATCTGATGGTTTTATAAGGGGGAATTTCCCTGCACAAGCTCTTTCTTTGCCTGCTGCCATCCATGTACAATGTGACTTATTCTCCTTGCCTACTGCCATGACTGTGAGGCCTCCCAGCCATATGGAACATGAATCCATTAAACCTCTTTCCTGTGCAAATTACCCAGTCTTGAGTATGTCTTTATTAGCAGTGTGAAAAAAGACTAATACATCATTCATGAAGGATTCACTCCCAGGATCCAATCATCTCTCATCAGGCCCCACCTCCAACATTGGGGATTATAACTGAACATGAAATTTGGGTGGGGACACAAACTCAAACCATATCAGTGTCCATATAAAGAGATACCTGTTTGCTCTCTGTACATGCATATACCAAAGGAAGGCCATGTGAAACAACAGTAAGAAGGCAGCCACCTACAAGCCTGGAAAGAGCTTGCCATATTTAGATGTTTGTGTCCTCTAAATCTCATGTTGAAATTTGATCCCCAAAGGTGGAGGTGGGTCCTAATGGGAGGAGTTTAGGTTATGGGGATGGAACCCTCGTGAATAGATTAATCACCTCCCTGGGGTTGGTGGAAGTGAGTGAGTTCTCCTTTTATGAGTTCTAAAGAGAGCTCATTGTTAAAGAGTCCAGCACCTCCTCCACTCCTTCTCTGACTTCCTCTCTTGCCATGTGATCTGCACACACCAGCTCCCCTTTGCCTTCCACCATGAGTGGAAGCAGCCTGAGGTCCTCATCAGAAGCAGATGCTGGTGCCATACTTCTTGTACAGCCTGCAAAACCATGACCCAAATAAACCTCTTTTCTTTGTAAATTATCCAACTTCAAATATTTCTTCATAGCAACACAAATGGACTAAGAAAGTGCCTACAGCAGAAATAACCCTGCCAGACCTTGATCTAGGACTTTCAGTCTCCAGAACTGTGAGAAAATAAATGTCTGTTGTTTAAGCCACCCAGCCTGTGGTGCTTTGTTAAGGCAGCTTAAGTTGACTTAGCACATATAACGGTTCTTCCATTTTACAGATCGGTCAGGGAGGCCTAACTATTAAGTGGCAGGGCTGGGACTTGAAACCCAGGTATTCCAGTTCCAGTGATTGCAATTCTAACTTCATACTTCAGTGAATGCCACTCAAATGAGCCACAAAATTCCCACCAGTCCACCCAAAGTAAGCTAAGGTTACGTTATGAGTTAAAGGTAACTCATAACATCTGCCACACGAAAAGCAGCATTGCCTATAAATATGCCACAGGCAGCTCCAGCTAGCACTGAGCCATGTCACTGTAGGGTGGCAAGCTCCCCATACAGCACATGCCCTTGGCAAAGTGTGTATTGGTTCTCTTGCTATCCATAACCATTCTGCACTTTCTCTTAATCACCTTTTCTGTGAGGTGCCTCTGAAAACTCTGAGTCTTGCTGTTCAGTTTTTCCTTCTCTTTAGCTAGACCAGCTCTCCCTGGCCCTTTCATCACAAAGAGACCAAGAGACAGCTCACAGTGGCATTTATCCTTAAGACAGAGATTCTCAACCAGGGCTGATTTTGCCTCCAGGGCTGGTTTTGTCTATGGCTGGAGACGATTTTGGTTATTACAATTTGGGGCACAGGAGTGCTACTGACATTCAGAGGGTAGAAGCCAGGGGAGCTGCCAAACATCTCACAATGAGCAAACTGGCCTCCCCTAAAGAATTATCTGACCTGAAGTGTTGAAAGTGCCAAGGTTGAGAAACTCTGCTGAAAATGGGGACATGTGTTAAGCACACAGGAGCATTTCAGGCATCAGGTAAAGAGGAGCAGAGTAGCAGGAAGGTCTCTTAGACCCTCAACTTTCTACTTCTCCCCAAACAATGTTTTGCAGATGACCACAGCCATGTGTTTGGCTCTCTGCCTGACTAAAGTAATATGACAGAAATGCTGTCTTGATCCATGTTTTCGTTTATTTTCTTTCTGGATAAGTACTTTTTGGATAGGATCCATCTAACTTTGTATAGATTCCAAATTCCTGGCATTGGTTAGGTTTTCCTTGTATATACATAAAGGAAGAATGTTTATGATTTCTAAAAATATCACTAAACTACTTTTAATGTTTCATGCAAAAATATTATCCAATTTTGCATGGTTGTTTTGTACAAAGTTAAGTGTATAGAGTTCAAGTAATTATTCAGGTGTTATTACTATTTATAAAATCATTGAAAGGCTAAGGAGAACAAATACCCTTGTTCATTTTAATGTCAACAGTAAAACCAGCAGACCGTATGATCTTAATTCTATGCTGTACAGAAAAGTCTTCATAAGTACTTCCACCAGTGTACTCCTCCTAGAAATAACTGTTCTGTGCCCTATAACAGACATTTTATCTGACCCTCTCATTCTTTCCCAGAACTTAAATGATTGCTTTGAGGCAGATAAACCCCAAATTTGTATCTCAAGCTTCAAAGTTTTCCCTAAGTTCTTATGCCTCATTTATAATTGTCCTGCAGACATCCACACCTGAGTGTCTTACCAGATCGTGTCCAAAACCCAACTCATCATGTACCTGCTCCCCAAGCCAGCTCTTTGCTCTAATGGAACCTTTTTAACCCGTAGCATCCTTCTCTCCTTATCACCCACAGTCAGAAATCCTGCGGTTGCCTTTAAATTCTAGCTTTTTTCTTTATCTCAGTATCAAATCCATCGCTAGGTCCTGACAATTCAGCCACCACAGCACTTCTGGCATCACTTCCCTCCTTCAGGTTCCTGTTGTCACTACCCTATTTCAGGCAGTTTTCGACTCCCTGGAGTCATGGAGAGTCCCCACCGACCTCTCCACTCCAGTATCTTCCTGCAGCCAGATGCCTCTTCCCGGATCTAATCACATTACCTTCAGCCCCAAAGCCTTCAGGGATGCCACATAGGGCATGCATCCCTGAAGGTTTTGGGGCTGGGGGTAATGTACTCCACCCTACTTCCCAGGGATGGGTGAAATAAAATATAAAAATGTGTCTGGGCACAATGTCTCATGCCTATAATGGCAACATTTGGGAGGCTGAGCAGGAGGATTGCTTGAAGCCAGGAGTTCAAGACTAGCTTGGACAACAGAGAGAGACCTCCTCTCTACAAGAGATAAAAAAGGTTAGTTGAACATGGGGCACACATATGTAGTCCCAGCTACTTGGGAAGGTGGAGTGGGAGGATCACTTAGGCCCAGGAGGTCGAGGCTGCAGTGAGCTATGATCGCACCACTGCATTCCAGCCTGGGCCACAGAGCAAGAGCCTGTCTCTAAAAAAATAAAAATAAAAAAAGATATGAAAATGTCCTTTGAAAATTAAAGAACCTTATGTAAGTATATTTTATGGACAACAGTGTTTATATTTTTAATAAAAATCCATATACACCTTTGGAGAAACAGGCCTCAGGGGAATCACTTACTTGAGTAACTGTGAGCAACCCAAGGGTACTCTGGAAGCCCTAGGCCTTGGGGACAGAGGATCAACCTGCAGCTGCTGGGGAAAATGTGCAAACAAGGAGGAAGAGGGTGACAAAGGTAAAACCTATAATAATGAATAGGATGTAGATGGTTACAAGTGAAATCTTGATGTTGGTTTTCTGGCATTAATTGTATTTTACTTAAAAATTGTTTTTTTCAATGACTCTTTTGGAAAGTAATTTTGTAGCACGGGTTCTTGTTAGGGTGTCACTCACCAAGTCATCCCAGATTTTAGTTAGCATGTTGTCTGGGTAGTCTGGAGCTTACTAAGACCATATTGCCTAATTGGACCCCTAAACTGGGAATTTAGAGGAATGCAATCGTATCATTAATAAATTACTCATAGCTTTGCTAAACAATTATAGTTAGTATTTCAACCTACGCATGCTACTACAATGAGCATGTGTAGTCCCTCCCCTCAGTAGGGGATTGGACTGTTAATAAAGTTAAATAATTAAATAAGCCTGTGTGCCAGCTCTTCTCCATTTCTAGCCCCTTCCCATCCAACTGGAGAAGTGGAAGCATTAAAAAGGGGAAGACGAGATAACCCAGAGATTAGACAGCACCCCTAGGGCTGGAGGAAACTAAGAGGGCCTCAGGAGCCAGGAGCTTGGAGGAGATGCTTCTAGTAAAAGAAGTAAAGAAGACAGCAGTAGAAGGAAGAGAGCGAGAGCAAGAGAGAGAACTACAGCTTCCCCCCGTCTTCTGTCTACGCCTCCCCCACCAACACCTCTTATTGGTGAAACGAAATAGGAAACCAACTAGCATCTCCTAAATGTCTGTTCAGTTTGTAAAGATCTTTTTTTCTGACTTCTGACCTCAAAGAACTCTGCTGATTAAAAAGTTCTATCATTGTCAGTATTTGGAATTCCACTCTGTAATGTACAGGGGACAGGAAAATGAAGTGGGGGAGTAAAGGTTTCTGCCAAAAAGAGGGGGAAATCGTCAATAAATATTTCTCACACCTAAGGAAACAGGAAATCAAACACACGTGAAGACGTTGGTTAAAAATCTATTGTTGGGAAACATCCTTGGGTTGTTTTCAACCTATAATCTTATCTGGACCACCAGGACCTATAACATTTTCAAACAGTGGATGCAAGGTCAGGGCAAATTCTGCAGTCACACAGCTGAGCAAAGTTAATGTGATGATGAGAAACCAATATTTGTCTCATTAAATTTGCACCACCTTTTGAGCTAGAGAAAGGTACTTTGTACAATTCTATTGTCAAGATCAGATTTAATCTCTGAGCCAGACTGACCTTCTCTGATCATGGGAAAGGATTTTATGGCATGAAATAGAATAAAACATCTTGCATTCTTTTCATCTAATTTCTGTATCCCACTGTTTGTGCTTATATCATTTTTTCTACCTATGATATCCTATTCCTCCAATACAAAAAATATATCCTTATACATGTGATTCACCCTGAAAGATTCCATTCGATCATGTAAGACCTTTCCATTCCTTGTTTTGAATAAAGTCTGGAGAAAGGGAGAGGGCTCCCCAGGGACTTTTAATATAGTAACATTTCTTACATGTATTATATTACCTAAATCATCCAGTAATCAAAATTTTATCCTTTAACCCTTCTTGGTATTTTCCCTTCAGAAAGCAATTATTCTAGAACTAAAAAAAAAAAAAGATAAAGGAAAGAAAGGAATACATTAGAAAGTAACCAACGTTGTTTTAACTTCAAAATCTCAGAAACTTCTAAGAGCAACACAAATGAGAGCATAATAGATTAGAATTTGAATTGAAGGTAATGATGTTCCTACTCACTTCAGTAGTCAACCAGAGCATATCACCCTTTAATAACCATTCTAAGGCCAGGCACGGTACCTCATGCCTGTAATCCCAGCACTTTGGGAGGCCGAGGAAGGTGGATCACCTGAGGTCAGGAGTTCAAGACCAGCCTGGCCAAAATGGTGAAACCCCATCTCTACTAAAAATACAAAACATTAGCTGGGCATGGTGGCAGGCACCTATAATCCCACATACTAAGGAGGATGAGGCAAGAGAATTGCTTGAACCCAGGAGGTGGAGGTTGCAGTGTGCTGAGATCACGCCATTGCACTCAAGCCTGGGTGACAAGAGCAAGACTCTATCTCAAAGACAAATAAATAAAAAACATTCCAGCTACCTGTATACTCAACAATTTCTCAATGTATTTTATGTCATTTACCCCAATATTAGTGTATCCAACGAAATGATTTATGGAAGACTATCTTCCTAGATCATTTAACAATCCAAAATATTTGCAAATCATACATCTTACAAAGGGTTAATATCAAAACATATGTAAGGAACACAATCGAAAAGCAAAAGTAATAATAATTCAATTTAAAAATGAGCAAATGCCATGAATAAACGTTTCTCAAGAGAAGACATATAAATGAACAAAAGGTATACAAAACAATGCCCAGTACCACTAATCATCACAAAAATGCAAATTAAAACCACAATGAGATATCACTTTGCACCTGTTGTAATGCCTATTATTTAAAAAAAAAGTAAGTGTTGTCAAGGACATGGAGAAAAGGTAACCCTTATAACTGTTAGTGGGAATGTAAATTAATACAGTTATTATGAAAAACAGTATGGAAGTTAGTCAAAATAATAAAAATAGGACTACCATATGATCTAGCATTCCCACTGCTGATTATATATTTCCAAAGGAAATGAAATCAGTATGTTGAATTGACATATGAATTCCCATGTTCATCGCAGTATTATTCACAATAGCCAAGACAGAATCAACTTTAGTGTCCACCAGTGGATGAATGGATGAAGAAAATATAGTGTATATACACGATGGAATACTATCCAGTCCTTAGAAAGAAAAAAATTCTCTCATTTTCAACAACATGATGAACCTGTGGGACAGCATGTTAAGTGAAATAACCTAGCCAAACAAAGACAAATGCTACGTGATCTCACTTATTTGTAGAATCTAAAAAAGATGAATTCAGCCAAGCTCAGTGGCTCATGCCTATAATCCCAGCACTTTGGGGAGGCCGAGAGGGTGGATCACCTGAAGTCAGGAGTTAAGAGACCTGGCCAACGTAGCAAAACCCTGTCTCTACTAAAAATACAAAACTTAGCTGGGTGTGGTGGTACACACCTGTAGTTCCAACTGCTTGGGAGGCTGAGGCAAGAGAACTGCTTGAACCAGGGAAGCAGAGGTGGAAGTGAGCCAAGACCATGCCACTGCACTCCAGCCTGGGTGACAGAGCAAGACTTTGTCTTGGAAGAAAAAAAAATAAAAGGTGTGACTTTTGCATTCCACCATGATTGTGAGGGCTCCCCAGCCACGTCGAACTGTAAGTCCATTAAACCTCTTTTGTAAAAATAAACTACCCAGACTCAGGCATGACTTTATCAGCAGCTTGAGAACAGACTAATACAATATAAAACCACTGTTTTCAGACACTGAACCAAAGCAGCACAGGACTGAGATCCCTGAGAGAACTGGAACAAATAAGGTGAGTCACATGATTATCCCGGCTCTCTGCTGTGGGCATGTTGGAGACCATGAAACGGTGACAGGAATCCCAAACAGGGCACTGTGGTCTTGCCAAGTGGACACAGATTTCAGAATTCAGGGAGATGACTGGACTTGCAGGGAAGATTCTCAGAGAAGAAAGAAACATCCAGGAAAAGAGATCTGTTGATCTCCATTGGAATCCTTCTAATTCTTTGCTAATACCATGATGTACATAAATAGGGCAAAAGTCCACAAGGCAAAGAGCAACCCCAACTGGGTTGCTATAAGTTTCGTAACTCTCAGAGATTACACAGGGCTGAGAATCATTTGAATTCCCACTGGCCATAATGGAGAGTCCTCATGATCTCTCTGAGCATTCAGTAGAATAATCAGAGGACCACGCCTAAGTAATAGGGTTAAACTATCATAGAGTAAAGGCTACCTTAGATGTGATCTACCATAGCATAAAAAGCCTCAAAAAGGCTCAAACTGGACTGCAAGAAAGTTAATGACCTAGCAACAAAAACTAGCACACTTTAAAGGAAGACAACAAAATTAGATGGTCAACCATGTAAGTTTCACAATGCCCAAATGAAAATTATTAAATGTGCCAAGAAGCAGGAAAATAACTCCAAGATGACAGAGATGATGGAATTATCAGAGAAAGTGATGAAAATGGCCATTTTGTTTTCTTATAGCGAAGGGTAAATGCATGTGTAGTTTATTAGACACAACCGAATTCCCCTAGATAAGGGCTATATCATTTTTCACTCCCAACAGCTTTGTATGAGAGTGCCTGTTACCCTACAGCCTTGCCAACAAAATGTGGGTTAAGCTTTTACATTTTTGCTAACCTGAACATATGAGAAATTATACATCATACCCTAGTTTTAAAAGTAGGGATCTATACTTTAATTTTAACTTGAATGCAACTCTGCTTCTGAACATAGCATGAAGAAAAATCTACAGTCTAATTTATTAATTTTGGAAATAAATACCCTCCCTGATCTGCAGTATCCTGGTTCAAGATTGGCCCTGCCAGCCAGGTGCAGTGGCTCATGCCTATAATTCCAGCACTTTGGGAGGCCGAGGTGGGTGAATCACCTGAGGTCAGGAGTTTGAGACCAGCCTGGCCAACATGGCAAAAACCTGTCTCTACTAAAAATACAAAAAAAAAAAAAAATTTAGTTGAGTATGGTGGCAGGCACCTGTAATCCTTCCAAGCTACTACATACAAACAGTTCTTCTCAGAACAAACCAGTGTTAGGGAACATTTCCTCATTATTAGATCTGAAGGAGCTTACAGCTTCCCTTTTCTAAAAAATTTAATCTCTGCCCTATTAAATTTGTTTTTCCCACCAGATTACTCTTGTTGAATATAAGCCCCACGCAAAAAAATAAAGGTGATTAGAATCCTGAGGAGCTCCCAGCATCCTCAGAACCAGCACAGAATCTCTCTGGTAATCGGCTTTCAGTGAATGCTCATTGAATGAACTCACTTATTAATAAACAAAGTCCCCAAGATCCTTAAAAGCCAGAACCGTATTCACTGCTGTTTTAAGATATTGCCCCAACTATATTATAAGCCCCTTGAGGACAACAAATATGCTTTGTATTTCCTCTGTCTAATCTACGAGTATTTGATAAAGAGCTGAACACACAAAAGAGTTTCCGAATTTCAGATATTTCTAACTTATTCACACTACTGAACTATAAATTGACTCAGGGTAAGAACTAGGTCTTATTCATCTTATCCAGGTCTTACCCAGCACATTCTCTCTCTCTCTACCTCTCTCCTTCTCTCTTCATTTTCCTCTCCCAAGTCTTCTTCCCTTAATGAGTCATAACTTCTAAAAATTATGAATCTACTCATTGCATTAGTTCACAGATATTTTGTGCCTATTTTGTGTATCAAAGATACAGATAGAGATTTTCTTTTCATTGAGGGAGTAAGACAGGAAAATAGAACGTAGGGTCAATATCAGGAAGACTCATATAGTATAGTTTGCATATTTGTCCCTTCCAAATCTCATGTTAAAGTTTGATCCTCTAAAGAAAACGTGGTACACATACACCATGGAACACTATGCAGCCATAAAAAGGAACGAGATCATGTCCTTTGCACAGACATGGATGAAGCTGGAAGCCATCATCCTCAGCAAACTAACACAGGAACAGAAAACCAAACACCACATGTTCTCACTCATAAGTGGAGTTGAACATGAAAAACACACAGACACAGAGAGGGGAACAACACACACCAGGCCAGTTGGGTGGTCAGGGGAGGGAACTTACAGGATGGGTTAATAGGTGCAGCAAATCACCATGGCACATGTATACCGATGTAACAAGCCTGTACATTCTGCGCTGCGCACACGCGCACACACACACACACACACACACACACACACACGTATATCTCATTCTCCTTTTTTTTAGAATAAAGAAAACAAACAAAAAACTACACAAAAAAAGAAATTTGATCCCCAATGTTGGATGTGGGCCTAGTGGGAGGGATTTAGATTGCAAGGACAGATCCCTCATGAATGGATTAATGCCCTCCCTTGGAGGTGAGTGAATTCTCACTCTAATAGTTCCCCCAAGAGCGAGTTGTTTAGAAGGGCTGAGCATCCCTCCCCTCTCTCTGCTCTCTCTCTGACACTCTGGCTCCCTGTTTGCTTTCTGCTGTGATTGGAAGTTTCCTGACGCCTTACCAGGAGTGGAAGCTGGTATCATGCTGCTTGCTTGGACAGCCTGCAGAACAGTGACCCAAATAAACCTCTTTTCTTTATAAATGACCAAGTCTCATGTATTCCTTCATAGACACCTAAAACGGACTAAGACACACACACACACACAAAGACACACAAAAGCACAGGGAAAAGGTGAACACAGAGACACACATAGTCATAGGGAGACATAATCTAAGGGAAGAAACTGAGAAGCAGAATTTAACTGGTTACAAGTGAAATCTTGAAAAATCACAAAATGAACGTACTAGATACTTAGACTTAGTTTCACTTTTGCAAACCTGTGTTCACTGGCATTGACCTTTCTGGGTAGAGAAAATTATGTTTAGTGCTGTCAGAGCTGATGGGTTTTCCTTCAGTGGCCCATGCTATTATCCCAGTTAAAGGATTCACAAAAGGAGAAATCATTTTAATAAACCAAGACATCTGGGATGTCATATTATATCTGCCACTGATTTTGTGACCTTGAGCACTGCATTTAACACTATCTGGCTAAGATTCTTATTTCTACAAAAAGAATGGCAGAAGGTGATGTACCTATCTATAGGAATACTGTAAAGTAAGATAATGTATATGAATGTGTTTTGTGGGATACCAGTACCTTTCTTTGAGACCTACTATATCAGACACTGTGCCAAGAACTTTCTAAGTACAAATGTATTAATTCTTCAAAATCATTCTGGGATGTATCAGTATACCTACTGCAAAGGTGAGAAGATTCAAGGCTAGAGAACCTGTTGTTGCCCACGGTGGACTGCAATGGCGTGATCTTGGCTCACCACAACCTCTGCCTACTAAGTTCAAGTGATTCTCCTGCCTCAGCCTCCTGAGTAGCTGGGATTACAGGTGTATGCCACCATGCCCAGCTAATTTTGTATTTTTAGTAGAGACAGGGTTTCTCCATGTCGGTCAGGCTGGTCTCAAACTCCCTACCTCAGGTGATCTGCCCACCTCGGCCTCCCGAGGCACTGGGATTACAGGCTTGAGTCACCGCATCTGGCTGAAAGCTTGATCTTAAAGGTTACCCAGCTAGTAAACTGTACAGCAAGGACTTGAACTGACTGAATGTTCCCTTAGCTGCACATTGTTCAGAAAGCCCCAACAAGGCAAAAAGCAAAAGCTTTTTGAAAATCATGAAAACATCTTCTTTGAGTACTGAATTGCTCCCTAATAGAAAAGAAATGAGCTTATAAACAATCCATGGTATCCTTTTTCTTAAAGGAGTGAGGGAGAAGTTCATAGCTGAGCACATGTGATCTAGGTTAAGGCAAAGCATCTGAAGCAGGAAAAAAGCCACCGAGTCCACAGGTAATGGATGGCCGTCAGCATCTTCCTTGAGGTCTCGTGAGCCTCGTGCATCATTCCCCAAAATGAATTTCTTGCTGTTTCCTTAGTATAGGCAATTTGTGCTATTTGCGATCCTGTTCATCCATGTTTTCTAACAAATCCAAAGCAATGGGGAAAGAGGTGATTTTCAAATTTTACATTTTTGCCTTCATAATCCAAAAACGGACCTGAATTTAAAAGCATTTTGGTCAAACAGGTATCCTTTCCACAAAGGAGCACTGTTAGAAATTCCGAATGTTCCAGGCACTGGCCTATATCCATCTAAATCCAAACTTAGGTAGAGATGATACTATTAAAATGGAAATCGTGCAAGTCTGCATGCTTTGGTAACTTGTTTTGTGAAATTAAATAGATTTCCAGAAACAGTCAAGCACTGGGGATGTGGAGTTATTGTTTAAATGTGAGATAAAAAGACGCCCACTTTCAAAAGGAAAAGAACTATGAAAAACCTTGTATCTTGAAAGATGAATATGAATCAGAAGAATGAGATAATCTTACACTTGAGGGGGAGGAAAGGGCTTTTCCTTTCAGGGCTGGAGATGAAACATTTAAAAATAAGAATTCAAAGCTCCAGTCCTCTTACAGGGCTTTGTGACTCAGAATTGAATTTATTAGTCTGACAAATTGGCTTTTACAGATGCCTTGATTAGGAAACCAAATATAGTATTTGACTGATAACCTCACAGAGGTCACACATCTTGCTGAAATGCCGGAGACCAGCTTCCACTGTGTTTGTTTATACAGGTGACAGAGAACACGGTGGGGGGTTGCCTCCCAGGTGATACAGTCCATCACCAAACATAGTTCTTATCAGTGAGGGGAGGACTGCATTGTCCCTACTGCTGTGCACCGAGAACTTCCTTACTGAACTGGCACCTCCTCTATCTCCAAACAAAATAACAAAAGGAAGGAAAAAAAAGAAACATGGTAGCAAGACATCATACAGATTGTGAAATGGAGTCTAAGCCAGAACTGGAAGCTAGAACACAGTCTGTACATATCAGCCATATAATTCTGAGCTATCACTTCTCTCATGCTTCACTTTCTCATGAGGCCAAAGAGAAAAGTGAGTGAATGCTTAGGCTCTGAAGCCAGGCAAACCTGGACTTGAACTTGGATCCTATCTCTACCACATGCTGGCTGTGTGTCTTCTCTGAGCCCCAGTTTCCCTGTATGTATAAAGAGAATTGTGATAAGGAATTGACTCACACGATTATAGAGGCTGACTAGTCTGAAATTTGCAGGGTGGAGACTCAGAGAGCCAAGTTCAAGTTCAAAAGCAATCTGCTATAGAGCCAGGAAGAGTCCCTGTTTCAGATGAAGCCTGAAAGCAGTATTTGGAAAATTCCCTTTTGCAGGAAAGAGGCCAGTCTTCTTGTCCTATTCAGGCCTGATGGGATGAGGCCCACCCACATTATGGAGGGCAATCTGCTGTACTAAAAGTATGAAAAGTTCACCAATTGAAATGTTAATCTCGTCTAAAATATGCTTCCAAAAAGACCCAGCCCAGCCTGCATACCTTACCCCTGGTGTCAATTTCTGTACTTTGTCTAATAAAAAAATCCATTCCAATTCTTTTCAGGGGTTGGAGGGCAGCTAGGGAATTCCTTCTCTCTCATGCTACCTCTTTTATGGGCTCCAGTAAAGCCTTGTCTGGAAACTCTCTTGGCCTTACGTCAATTTTTATTGCATTGACAGCCCAAAAACCTGTTGTCAGTAGCAATCTCAAAATATACGTATTTGGTGAACAAAATCCAGGAGATCACTCATATAACAGGTGGAAGAGGTTTCCTTTAGAGAAATAAATACAGAGATCTAAGAGGTAGGTACCTTAAAATGAAAAACTAGAATGAGGGACTCATGGGTGTGGTCAAACATTCCCTTCATGTCAATCATGTGGTAGTCATTAAGGACTCTAGAATTCCCATTTTTAAAAAGATAGTAAAAAAAATTTTTTTGAGGTTTTCAAATCTTGAATTTGGGAATCTATTTATTATTTAAAAGAAACTGTAAGTTCACATGGATGTATTTGAATCTTGGAAACTTTAAAATAATCTAAACTCTTCTTCTTTGTACTAGGCTGATTAGGCGTTAACAAATAGAGATCTAAAAGACTGTCTCCTGCCATCTAAATGAGAGCATTTTAACTGTCACAGATGTAATCAAGCAGAAACAGTCACTATGCCAGGACATGAGAAATACTGGGAGGAGGAAACCGTAGGGAACACAGTCCATCAAAGTCTTCACAAAGCTGGTATCCAGCCATCTTCCAAAGAGGTTTGTCTCCTAAGATCCAAAAATGACTGATGAGACACAAAGAAATAAAGCTTATTACACAACAAAATGAAAGAAAAAGCTGTCATGATCAACCTTATTCAAAAGTAAACCTTCAATGTGTTTTAATCTCTGGATTTAAAAAGGTAAAAAGCTTCTAATATTCAACTATAAATGTCTGTTTTTAATGGTTTTCCCATGAGATTAGAAATTTCATTGTCTCCAGTAGAACTCACATTCTTTTTATTACACAAATGTAGGGAGAATCTTAACATAAAGACCAAGGAGTTAAGAGAACTATCATGACAGATTCTTAGTAGGAGAGGCATGCCCTAGGGAGCTTAAACACACATTTCAATTCAGCTAATATTTTATAGGTAATATTTTAGATTTGTTTTCATCCAGTATAAAAAATCAGTTCTACAAACATTGATTTTTCAGCTACAACTTTGCCAAAGGACCAGTTTTAAAGAGTAAAAAACATAATTGGAGAAATGTTACTTTTAATTTTAACTAAAAAAAAAAAAAGAAGTATTGAGTTGAATAGAGAAAATGAAGACAAAGGGATCACAAAAAAATCTCATGTTAAATTAATTGTCCTTGTTTCACAGCTTACAAGCATCTTTGATTCATGCAACACCCCACACTCTGATATTGGTTTATTCCCTTTTGCACTTGGTCTTTAATTCCATTCCCCTTCTCAACCTTTGCAGACCACCACCCTAATGCTTTTAATATGCATAATTGAATCTTTAGTATTTTAATATGCATAGCGTTATCTGTATGTACATTATTCATATAAGTTCTATTTTGCTATATAGAGACAGAGTGTGCATACCATAACATGGTACTTTTTTATCTTTATTAACGCACAGTGATAGAGAACTATGTTGCTTGCTTCCAAAGCCTACTAAATGCTGCAATGCGCATCCTCAGATGTTTGCCTTCAGTTTGAAAGTTTCTTTGGGGTACAGACCCATTAGTAAAACTCTCAAGGCACAGGGCATGCACATACTTGATTAGAAGGTTGCTCCAGGCTACACATCCACCAGCCTGTACATGTACCGTCAGTACATGGAAATTTCTGTTTCTTCTCATGTTCCCAGAGTAACGTTTTGTGGGAAGGTATTCTGATAGGTGTAAAGTGATGTTTTGTGATTTTATTTTACATTTCTCTGATGACCGCAGCTATTAGTTTTGGATTTGAACATCTTTTAATAGAACTGATGGTAATTAAAGTTTTTTCTTTTATAAATCACCTGTTCAGATCTCTTGCCAATTTAGCTATAGATATTCAATCTTTGATTTACAGGAATTATCTGTATCTTATAATATTATTTTTAGTTTTAGATATAGAAATTATCTTTCCTCAGATTCCTCAAAGCTCTAAAGACAGAAATGCCATTCAACCCAGCAATCCCATTACTGGGTACATACCCACAGGAATAGAAATTGTTCTCTTATAAAGACACATGCATGCATACGTTCATTGCAACACTATTCACAATAGCAAAGACATGAACTCAATCTAAATGCCCATCAATGATAGACTGGATAAAGAAAATGTGGTACATATATACCCTGGAATACTATGTAGCTATAAAAAGGAATGAGATCATGTCCTTTGCAAGGACATGGAGGCCAACATCCTTAGCAAACTAACACAGGAACAGAAAACCATATACCACGTGTTCTCACTTATAAGTGGGAGCTAAATTATGACAACTCATGGACACATAGAGGGGAACGACACACACTGGGGCCTATTGGAGGGTGAACGGTGGAAGGAGGGAGAAGATCAGGAAAAATAACAAATGGATACTAGGCTTAATACCTGGGTAATGAAATAATCTATCCAACAAACCCTCATGACACACATTTACCTATGTAACAAACCTGCATATCCTGCACATGTGCCCCGACCTTCAAATAAAAGTTAACTAAATAAATGTTTTCATTGTATAGCTTTTGAGCATACAGACCATAAACAAGCAAAATCATAATTTCGTAGGAATAAAAGATTTCTGATTTCCATTAGAGCTTAAGTATAATGTAACTAGAATTCTTCTGCCTTTCACCGCAACTTTTCATGAAGTACAAATTAAAAAAAAGAGAAATTATATTTCCTCGATCTGCTGTTTGTTAAATTTGTCTATAGCATCAATCACTGAATACACATCCTTAATTTTGGTGTAATCAAAACCATAAATTTTTCACATATCTTGCATTTTGTTTTTGGTTTTGTTTTTTAAAAAATCCGTGTATATCCTTAAATTGTAAAATCTCTTTTTCTATGGTTGCTTTCATTACTGTTGTAATTTTTCCATTCACATCTGTGGGTAAAGATCCAATTTTAATTTTGTCCATATAGTGAGTCTGTTTTGCCCAATTCTACCAACTAATAATCTACACTTTCCTCACTGGTTTGTGGCATCTTTTTTTTTTTTTTTGAGACAGTCTCACTCTGTCTCTTAGGCTGGAGTACAGTGGCGTGATCACGTCTCACTGCAACCTTTGCCTCCCAGGTTCAAGCAATTCTCATTCTTCAGCCTCCCGAGTACCTGAGAATACAGGCGTATGTGTGGCACCTTCTTTTACCATATAAAAAGTTGCATTTATAAACAAGACCTTCCATATTCTATTTTTATTGCACTGAAATTTTTGTCTATTTCTATAGCAGTACCAAACTTATTTTTACTTCTATTGCTTTATAATATGTCTGAATCTATTGTAGGATAAATCCTCCTTGTTTCTGTTATTTAAATTAACTTATTCACACCTGGATGTGTATATATATATATGTATGTGTGTGTGTATATATGTCCAGGTATGAATATATACATATATATATCCAGAGGAATATATACATATATAGATACATATAAAATATATATCTATATGTATAGATACATATACATATAGATACATATATATGTGTCTATATATAAATACATATACATACATATAAAATATGTATCTATATATATATACATCTATATACTTTGGAATGATTTACAAGTTGCTGACATGAAACTGGAGTTGTGATTGGGACTGCATTGAATTTGTAGATTACAGTGGGAGGAACTGGCAGCCTTGCCATGTTGTCAACTCCACTATGAACACAGACTTTCCACATATTCAAATATTTTATATTAGTTAATAAGGCTTTACATTTTTCTTAAGCATTCTTTGTTCAGAATGAATTGTGTGTATTTACAGCTTTTATTACTATTGTGAATGATGTCATATATTCTAATTTCTATTTCGCTATTGTTGGTGTTGAGAAATACTAATTTTGTAAGTTGATCTATCAACAAACTTGAAAACCTCTCTTACTTGTCCTAAAGATTTCTCTGCTGATTCAGTTTCTCTCTCTATCCAAATGATGATATCAAGTGTAAATATTGCAAACTTAATCTCTTCTTTCAAACCTTACAATCCTTATACCTCTTCTTTATTTTTCTTGTTTTAGAGAATTATCTAAGTTAATTTGGACCAATAAGGTCAGATATACAAAAAAGTTTGAAGAAAAGTGATCACTTGACCATAAAGTTTAAAAACAGACATATGTATTCTGGATTTTAGTTGTAATCACATATAAATTGAAAACACCCTGTACTTTGAGATTTATACATTATCAACTGCAACCTCTCAGCTTGTGGGAAATCCAATAGATTCTCCAAGATTTCTATGAATTTTCAGGGGATTACACTCTCATGGTTTGGAGGTCCTTCACCCCATGAACTGTCACTCACATTTCATTTTCTTCCACTTTACTCTTCTATTAGTGCCAACAATAACATGGAACTTGGGACCTATTCCTTGACCTCCTAAGGAAGCCATACACGTAACAGACTTCACTCAAAGTGTGGAGGAATCAAAGATATTTGCATTAGAGTAACACAATTGATTTAAAATATTAACATTCTTGTACTTAAAAGTACTTTAGTACATTTCTCCTAAGAATGTGAGATGATGCAGCTACTCTAAAAAACAGAGTTTGGCAGTTTTTTAAATAAAACTAAACATACAAATACCATAAAGCCTAGCAATTACTCTTGGCATTTATCCCAGAGAAATGAAACACACAAAAACTTGCACACAATGTTCAGAACAGCTGTATTCATAACAGGCAAAATTGGAAATAACCAGGTGTCCTAAACCAAAATATGAAAATAGGGCATAGCAGAAGGGTGAGTGAAATGGTGAAGGGTTAAAGGGTAAATGATTTGAAAAACTGTGGGACATTCATGCCATGGAGTACTACTCAGAAATAGAAAGGAACAAACTATTGATGCGTGTGACACCTTGGTTGAATCTCCAAGTAATTATGTTGAGTGAAAAAAGGCCAGTCCCCAGTGGTGGCACACTGCATGATTCCATTCATATAAAATTATTGAACTAAGAAAAATATAGAAATGGAGAATCAATTTACGGTTGCTGGAGGTTAGGGACAGTCAGGTGTGGAGTGTGAGAGAGCTGTGTGTGTTTATGGAAAGAAAGATGAGAAATCCTTGTGTTCTTGGAGCTGTTCTGTATGTGACTGTGATGGCGGATCTACAAGCCCACCTGTGTGATGAAGTTGCATTGAACTAAATACACACACACACACGTATGTGAGCAACACACACATATGCACACACACACGCACACACACACACACACGAGCACAAGGAGAACTGGGAAGTCTGAATAAGAACTAAATACACACACACACACGCATGTGAGCAACACACACATATGCACACACACACACACACACACACACACGAGCACAAGGAGAACTGGGAAGTCTGAATAAGATCAGCGGCTTATATCAATGTCCCTATCCTGACTGTGATATTGTATTCTGGTTTTGCAAGGTATACCACTGGGAAAACTGGGTAAAGGGTATGCAAGATCTCTCTGTTTGTTTTCTCTCTCTTTCTCTCTTTCTTTCTTATTAGATACGAGAGGTTTCACTGTATTACCCAAGCTGGTCTCAAACTCTTGGCCTCAAGCAATTTTCCTGGCTCAGCCTCCCGAAGTGCTGCAATTACAGGCATAAGCCACGGTGCCCAGACTCTCTCTGTATTATTTCCTACAACTGCATGTGAATCTTCAATTATTCACAATCAGAATTAAAGAAAAAAAAAGAATACTTGAATCATCTTGCCACCAAGAAGTACTCATCAGCTGTCTTTCTCTACAGACTTCAGCCCAGCCCTGCTCTGTCCTTTCGACTCTCTCATTTTCAAATCCTGGTTGGTACCTAAAGCAGCATATCAGGCACTTTGCTAAACAGTCATATCCTGTAGGTTGGCCTCCATGTGCAGTTTCTGTTTTCCCTCTGTTGCATTTAACATCAAGAGATCACTTGACCCAGAACATTGGCTAACAATAAATATATCTGAATGAAAAATTAGGGGGAAGTATGGAGGACGATGCACAGTGTTCATTCCAATAAACCCACACTAGATGTCTCTTCCTAATTCTCTTTCCTCATTCTTAAAATGCCCAGGTCTCCTCTCTTTTCACCCTCCACCCAAAGCTTGGTCTTCTCTCTCTTACCTCCCACCTCTCCCTTCCTGGTGAGTAATCCCATCTTTGCCTCTGTCCTCCCACCCCTTCTGCCTGATCTCTTCAACTGTCATCTGCAGCCCAATTTAACCTTCTTCCAGTTTCCAAAAGATGAAGCTGATGAGGGCACCAGATGTCAAAGAATTTAGGGACTGAAGACATTTATTCCCTTTTAAAGAAGGCTTCGGAGTGCTAAAGCTGTCATCAAGCTCACTTTGTATTGTTCCAGAGGGAAGAATTAAGTAAAAATTAGAGACAGCTAGGTTCTGAGTTGGTAGAGGAAATATGTTCTAACAAAGATTACTGCCCAGTGGTACCACTTGATAATAGACAAGATCTACCTCTGGCATTGTGAGTATTCTGTCACTTAAAAGTTTTAACCAAAGACTAAAAGAACAATGGAGAGGGTGATGGACATATAAATCACTGCAATAGGAAATTGGCGTAGATCCAACAAGACAATCCTAAATATAACCTTGAGTCACTGAATGAGAACCAGAAAAGGGGAATAGAATGATCAACTAACACAGGGGTGCCCAATCTTTTGGTTTCCCTGGGCCACAGTGGAAGAAGAATTATCTTGGGCCACACATAAAATACACTAAGACTAACGATAGCTGACGAGCCTTAAAAAAATCCCCCCCCCAAATCTTATAATGTTTTAAGACAGTTTACAAATTTGTGTTGGGCTGCATTCCAAGGTGTCCTGGGCTGCATGCAGCCTACAGGCCGCAGGTTAGGCAAGCTTGAGCTAACATTTGTCCTTCCTGTGTTCTGGGCATTATGTTGCTATCATTGTCATTGTTGTTGTTGTTGTTGTTATTATTATTAGTGAGACAGAGTCTTGCTCTGTCGCCCAGACTGGAGTGCAATGGTGTGATCTTGGCTCACTGCAACCTCCGCCTCCCGGGTTCAAGCAATTCTCCTACAAGTAGCTGGGATTACAGGCACTCACCACCATGCCCAGCTAATTTTTATATATTTAGTAGAGATGGGGGTTTCACCATGTTAGTCAGGCTAGTCTCGAACCCCTAACCTCATGATCAGCCTGCCTTGGCCTTCCAAAGTGCTGGGATTACAGGCATGAGCCACCACGCTCAGCCTTGGGGTTACTATTAAGTAATTGCACGTTAAATCAATTTTGCTGGTAAATTTGTGCCATGTATAAGTAATGTCTTCTGCCAAATATCCTATCAATTGTACTTCATTTTTAACCTTTTTTAGTGGTTACCCAGAATTTGCAATATACATTTACAATGAACCCAAGTACATTTTCAAATAACACTGTTTGACTTCAAATGATATGTCACCCTAAATGTGAGTACATCATAATAATAAAATAATTCTAATTTCTTTTCCCATCTTTTGTATCATTGCTGTCATTCATTTCACTGAAATATAAGGGCATATCTGTATTTTTCATAGATAGGAAGACTCAATATTTTCAAGATGTTTATCCTTTCCAACTTGGTCTATAGATTCAACACAATTCCAATAAAAAATCCCAGCACGTTGTACATAGAGATCAACTAATTCTAAAGTTCATATAGAGAGGCAAAAGACCCACAATGCAAAATACAATATTGAAGAAGAAGAACACAGTCAGAAGACTGGCATTACCCAACTTTAAATTTACTATAAAAGTACACTAATCAAGACATGGTGGCATTGGCAAAAGAACAGACAAATTAATCCATGGAACAGAACAAAGGGCCCAGAAATAGACCTGCATGAGTAGTCATACAGCACATAATAACATTTGGTCAATAATGGATTGCATGTAGACAGTGGTCCCATACAATTATAATGGAGCTGAAAAATCCCTATTACCTAATGACATCATAGCTGCCATAGTGTCACCGCACAATGTATTATTTCTGTGCTTATGGTGATGCTGATGTAAACAAACCTACTGTGTTGTCAGTTGTATAAAAGTACAACACATACAGTTTTGGATAGTTCATTATACCTGATAATGATAATAAGTGACTACATACTGGTTTACATATTTACTATACTATGTTTTTCATCATTATTTTAGAGTGTATCTCTTCTACTTCTTAAAAAAAAAAGTTAACTGTAAAACAGCCTCAGGCAGCTTCTTCAGGAATATTCCAGAAAAAGGCATTGTTATCACAGGAGATGACAGCTCCATGCATGTTATTGCCCCTGAAGACCTTTCAGTGGGGCAAGATCTGGAGATGGAAGACAGTGATATTGATGATCCTGATCCTGTGTAGGCCTAGGCTCATGTGTGTGTTTGTGTCTTCATTTTTAACAAAAAGTTATAAAATTTAAAAATAAAAAAGCATACAGAATAAAAATATAAATATTTTTGTACAGTTGTATAAATTAAAATTTTTATGAGTAAAAAATTACAGTAAGCTAAGATTAATTTACTATTAAAGAAAGAAAAAAAATTAAATAAATTTAGTGTAGCCCAAGTGTGCAATGCGCATAAAGTCTACAGGAGTGTACAGTAATATCCTAAGACTTTGTGTTAATTCATCACTCATTCACTGACTGACAGAGAGCAACTTCCAGTCTTGCAAGCTCTATTCATGACAGGTGCCCTATGCAGAAGTGCCATTTTTAATCTCTTATTGCCATATATTTTTACTGTAACTTTTCTATGTTTAGATACACAAATACTTACCATTATGTTACAATTGTCTACAGTATTCAGTAGAGTAACATGCTGTACAGGCTAGTAGCTTAGAAGCAATAGGCTGTATCACAAAGCCTAGGTGTGTAGCAGGCTGTACCATCTAGGTTTGTTTAAGTTTACTCTATGATGTTCACACAATGATGAACTCACCTAATGAAGCAAATTGCCTAATGATGCATTTTTCCACAATGTATCCCCCTCATTAAGTGATGCATGACTGTATAGTCTACTAATTGTTGACATAGGAGCAATGGCAATACGATAGAAAAAAGATTTTCAACAAATAGTGGACAATTGGACATCTACATGCAAAAAGAAGAGAATCTAGACAGATACTTTCCTGACACTTCACAAAAATAAGTCACAGACCTAAACATAAAACACAAAACTATAAAACTCATAGATAATAACATAGAAGAAAATTTAGATGACCTTGGGTTTGGCAATGACATTTAAGTTACAACACCAAAGGCACAAGTCATGAAAAAGAGTCGACAAGCTGGACTTCAATAAAATTAAAATTTTCTGCTTTGTAAAAGATACTGTCAGCCGGGTGCAGTGGCTCACACTTGTAATCCCAGCACTTTGGGAGGCCAAGGTGGGTGTACCACCTAAGGTGAAGAGTTCAAGACCAGCCTGACCAACATGGTGAAATCTTGTCTTTACTAAAACTAAAAAAATTAGCTGGGCATGGTGGCAGATGCCTGTAATCTCAGCTACCTGGGAGGCTGAGGCAGGAGAATTGCTTGAACCCAGGAGGTGAAGGTTGCAGTGAGCCAAGATTACACCACTGCACTCCAGCCTGGGTGACAGAGAGAGACCCCATCTCAAAAACAAAAACAAAAACAAACAAAAAAAATAATACTGTCAAGAGAATGAAAAGACAAGCCAGCAACTGGGAGGAAATATATATAAAAGAAACATCTAATAAAAGACACATCTAGTAAAAGACTATTATCCAAAATATACAAAGACCTTTTAAAACTCAACAATCTGAAAACAAACAACTCAATTAAAAATTATATAAAAGACCTGAACAGGTATCTCACCAAAGAGGACATACAGATAAAAAATAAGCATATGAAAAGATATTCTACATCATATGTCATTAGAGAAATGAAAATTAAAGCAATCAGACACCACCATGCATCCATTAGAATGGCCAAAATTTAGAACACTGACAATACCAAATGCTAGCAAGAATGTGGGGCAACAGAAATTCTCATTCATTGCTGGTGGCAATGCAAAATGGTACAGATACCTTGGAAGACAGTTTGGCAATTTTTTACAAAATGGAACATACTCTTATCATAAGATCCAGAAATTTTGCTCCTTCGTATTTACTCAAAGAAGTTAAAAACTGATGTCGAGGCCGAGGCGGGCGGATCATGAGGTCAAGAGGTCAAAACTATCCTGGCAAACATGGTGAAATCCCATCTCTACTAAAAATACAAAAATTAGCTGGGTGTAGTGGAGCGCACCTGTCATCCCAGCTACTCAGGAGGCTGAGGCAGGAGAATTGCTTGAACCTGGGAGGTGGAGGGTGCAGTGAGCCAAAATCACACCACTGCACTCCAGTCTGGTGCCTGGCGATGGAGTGAGACTCTGTCTTAAAAAAAAAAAAAAAAAAAAACCATGTCAACACAAAACCTGCATAGAGATGTTTATAGCATCTTTATTTAATTACCAAAACTTGGAATCAACCAAGATGTCTTTCAGTACACAAACAGATAAGTAAACTATAATTATCTAAGACAGTAAATAATAAGGTGAAATATTATTCAGCACTAAAAATTAATGAGTTAACAATCTATGAAAAGACATGGAGAAAACTTAGATGCATATTGCTAAGCAAAAGAAGCTAACTTGGAAAGGCTGTATACCATAAGATTCTAACTATATGACATTCTGGAAAAGGCAGAATTGGAGACAGTAAAAAGATCAGTGGTTGCCAGAGATTAGGGAGAGGGAGTGATCAATAGGATATATTACAGAGGATTTTAGAGCAGTAAAAGTATTCTGTATGATGCTATATGGTGGATACATGTCTTTATAAATTATCTAAACCCATAAAATGTGCAATGCCAAGGGTGAACCCTTTTGTAAACTGTGGACTTTGGGTGATAATAATCTGTGAATGCACCTTTATCAGTTGTAACAAATATACCACTGGGGTAGGGAATTTTGAACATGGGAGAGGCTGTGTATATGAGGTGTTAGGGATATATGGCAAATCTCTATACCTTCTGTTCAATCAACTATGCTATGAATGTAAAAGTGATTGGCACTTCTTATACGTAAAAGAGAAACACTTATCTTGTTCTGACCACCATATTTTGGAGTTTTCTGTTACTTGCAGCCAAATCTGACCTAATTTATACAGTCCCTAGCGTGGGCTAATTTTCATCAATATTGGCGACTTTGAAATTTATTTTTTTCCCACAGTAAAAATAAAAGCAATGGGCACTTATTCCGATTTTTTTTTTTAAGTAGAAGTAAGTAGATTACCCTAGATGCTACAACACTTACATTTTAGTAAATAGAGCTAAGGTCATGTTATATAATCATTTTTATGGCCTGTTTTTAAATTTAACATTATTTCATACATTTCCATATTTCTATTATTTTTTGAAAAAATACTCTGCAAACTGCTTGGTTAATTGGTTGACCTATCATTTGTTTGATGATATTAAGCTTGGTTCTACTTTTCCTCTATAGTAGGTATCATTACAATAAAAGTATTTATATTTCAATGTCAATTTTTTTTTTGAGATAGAGTCTCACTGTGTCACCAGGCTGGAGTGCAATGGCACAATCTTGGCTCACTGCAACCTCTGCCTCCTGGGTTCAAGCGATTCTTGTGCCTCAGCCTCCTGAGTAGCTGGGATTACAGGCACGTGCCACCATACTCTACTAATTTTTGTATTTTTTAGTAGAGAAGGGGTTTCACCATGCTGGCCAGGATGGTCTTGATCTCCTGACCTCAGGATCTGTTTGCCTCAGACTCCCAAAGTGCTGGGATTACAGGCGTGAGGCACTGTGCCTGGCCAGATGTTTTTAATATTAGTGTATATTCATGTATCAGTCAGGGTCTTAAGAAACCATGACAGTAATTTGAATAGAAAAAATTTAATATAAAAAATCATTAACAAGCAACAGGGGAATTAACTACTAAAAAGAGATACAAGACAATGCTAAAGAATACAATAGGGCTGAGGGAGAATAGCCCAAGAAGGAACATGGAAGAAGCCCCTTCTCCAAGACTGGGTTTGTTTCAGACAACCTTAAGAGGATGGCTGTGGTTCAGCGGATAGTGAGAAAGTCTGAGTGGCACTGGGCCACAGCAGGCAGGTCAAGGATGATGAGCAGGAAACCACAGGCCAGCAATGAGAAGCAACACTCGCTGGTGGCTGAGTGCCCTCATGTGCCCTGCAAGCATGCAGATGAACCAAAAAAATGCAAGAAGGGAGAAAGCCCACTGAAACCCAGAAGAGAAGCCCCTTCCTCCCAGAATGTGCCTTCAGTGCCTCCTATAGGCAAAGCTCAGCACTGTGCAGCTGTATAATGAGACATGTTGACAGGCCTCAGCTTAGTAACACAAAGCAGGGAAAAGAACGGCAGGCTTGGAACTGAAAGACAATATGCAATAAATTGGTAACTTGCATAACCATCATCCATTTATTCTTCTTCTGATAATTGTACCCCAATTTTCCATATCTACTTTTTTTCTCTCTCTCTTTTTTTTTGAGATGGAATCTTGCTGTGTTGCCCAGGCTGGAGTGCAGTGGTGTAATCTCCGCTCACTGCAACATCTGTCCCCCAGGTTCAAGTGATTCTCATGCCTCAGCCTCCGGAGTAGCTGGGATTACAGGTGTGTACTACCACACTAAGATAATTTTTGTATTTTTTAGTAGAGACGGGGTTGGCCAGGCTGGTCTTGAACTCCTGACCTCAGGTGACCTGCCCACCTCAGCTTCCCAAAGTACTGGGATTACAGGCATGAGCCACTGCATCCAGCCAGATCTACTTTTGTAGTCAACATACTCCAACCACATGATCACATCTCTTTAGCCATAGTGATTGGTGTGAAGATGATATGGGACCCAGGCGGAGATGTCTGTCTGTCTGTCTGTGTAGCTAAGCTCATACTGAATCCATAGATTGAGTCATTTGCTTGTTGAACAAGGAAGAAAGTCAGTCTTCTGCTGCTGGGCACAGCACACAGAGCCCTTGCAGCAGAAAGTATGACACCAGAGGGTCCGGATGAATTTGTTTCGGTCTTAAAGTGAGCCATCCATGGAATTTTCAGTTACATGAACCAATACATTTCCACTTCTCTTTAGCTCAGTAGAACTAGGTGATTATGCTTTCTGTTACAGGCAATGGAAACAGCCCTGACTAATACAGTTCCTCAAGTTTCCACCCATATTAGGTATTTTCAAAACTCTTAATATATGCGGTCACAATTTTTCCCAGTAATGTTTGGACATGGCCTCTCAAATACATTGCTGTCAACACAGGGTATAGCTACACATGACTCATTACTAATTTCATAATACATTAAATCATTCATTCAGAAAACACTGATTGACTGATATATGGCACATGCTCTACTAGGCACTGGGAATTAGGTATAAACAAGAAAGACATTTTCCTTATTGTTCTGGGGCTCATATGTAGTGGGGATTATGGAAAAGTAAACAGCCAATAACAATACAGGATGAATGTCAGGCTGGGGAAGTCCTAGGTGCTTACAGTAGCATAGAGGTGGGACATCCACCCAGACTAAGGAGTGAAGGTGAGAGAGAGGTTCAACAAAAACTCAGAGAAGACAATGTCTAACTGAGACAGTGAAGGTGCATTTTACTTCTTTAATAAACACTAATGTAGTCAGCACTACTCTAAGCACATTACAAACATAAACTCACTCAATCCTCTTAACAATCTGTGAAAGGAAAATAGATCTTGGGGCTCCCAATTCACTAAGCTAAAGGGAAAAGTCAAGCTGGGAACTGCTTAGGGTCAACCTGCCGCCCAGTCTATTCAAAGTCACCCTCTGCTCACTGAGATAAATGCATATCTGACTGCCTCCTTTGGAGAAGCTCAACAGAAACTCAAAAGAATGCAACCATTTGTCTCTTACCTACCTATGACATGGAAGCCCCCTCCCCTCTTCAAGTCTTCCCGCCTCTGCTTCGTGTTGTCCCACCTTTCCAGACTGAACCAATGTTCATCTTGCATATGTTAACCGATATCTCATGTCTCCGTAGAATGTATAAAACCAAACTGCTCTGACTACCTTGGGTACATGTCATTAGAACCACCTGAGGCTATGTCATGGGCATGCATCCTCAACTCTGGTAAAATAAACTTTCTAAATTAACTGAGACCATCTCAGAGGGTTCACAGATCCTATGAGATAGATGCTATTATCTTCATTTTACAGATAAGGAAACTGAGACATGGAAAAATTAAGTGGCTTACCCAAATTACACAGCCAGTAAGTGACCAAGTCATGGTTCAAGCCAAGGAAACGCAAACTCCACAGTTCATGCTTTTAATCAATTCCCCATGTTGCCCTTCAGATGAGGGTGAGAAGTATTCAATAATCAGTAAGATGAAGAAATAAAAGGAATATGCACCTCATCCTGATAAGAGAGAATGACATGGCCAAGAAGTCAAAAGAAGGGCAACAAAACTGGACCTAGAGGTGGTAGGAGGCACCGGAAGGCAGTGAGAGAAGGCAACTCATGCATAGCTTTGTAAGATTAGGGAATTGTGGACATTATCTTAAGAGTGAAGTGTCCTCCAAATGCCTTATAAAGGCAGAACAGCATGATCAAATATGTGTTTAAGATACCTCTGGCTAGTGTGAAAGGAAATGGGGGTGTTTTATTAAGAGGCAATTCTGATAATCCAGGCACCTTAGACTGCCCAGGCTGCCATAGCAAAATACCATGGACTGGATGGCTTAATTTATTTTCTCATGGTTTTGGGGCCTGGGACATCCAAGACAAAGGTACCAGCAGATTCAGTTGCTGATAAGGGCTCTTTGCCTGACTTGCAAGTGGCCACTTTCTTGCTGTGTCTTCACATGACAGACAGAGAGAGAGAGAGAGAAATAGAGAGAGAAGACGGGGGGAGCACACACCCTGGTGTCTCTTCTTAAAAGAGTACTAATTCCACCACAAAGGCCCCACCCTCATGGCATCATCTAACTCTAATGATCTCCAAAAGGCCCCATTTCCAAATACCATCACATTGGAGGTGAAAGCCTAAACATCTGAATTTACAGGAGACACAAATGTTCAGCCCTTAACACCAGGAAAGAGATTCCAATAGGATCAATGAGAAATATCAGGCCACTGGCGATGAGATGACAGATTATGGATGCCCAGATTTGAGACATATTTAGGAAGTAAACTTAATGGAACACTGAAATGGTTTGATATATTCCTAAGAAAGAAAGAGAATAAAGATACCTAGATTGGCTTGGCACCATTCACTAAAGTAAGGAACAAAGCAAGAGGAACAGGTTAATGACTTCTGTCTGATCCACTGGACGTTAAGAGCACCTGGAGGAAACTCTAGTAAGAAGATGAGCACATGACTCTGAGGTTGAGGGTGTCTTGCCTCGAAATAAAGATATGAGACTCATAAGCAGATAGTAACTTTAGCGGTGAAGGAGCAGAATGTCATTTGTAAAATTATTACTGCATAAAAAGAGAAGAGGCCAGAGGAACTCATACAAATGCTCACACAATGGTCAGATAAAGAGAAGCTCATTAAAGAGACTGAAAAAGCAGGGATAGAGGTGGGAGGAAAGGGTATCAGTGAAGGAGGAAATGGGCAACAGTGTCAAATCCCGCTGAAAAACACACATTGAGGATTGAAGCTTGGTAAGTAATTTAGCCACAAAAAGTTCATTGTTGATATCGGCAAGAACAATCTCCTTTAAGTGAGGTGGGTGGGATCCACATTACATTCATTTGAAGATTGAATAGGCGTAAAAAAGTGGAAATAAGTTAACATTTTTCTTTTAAGAAATTTCCTGTGAAACAAACGAAGAGGTAGCTGGTAAGACTTGAGCTTGAAGGGAGGCTTTTTTTTTTTTTTTTTTAAGATACGTGTTAGACATACTTAAAAGTTAACAGGAGCCAGTTAAAAGGAAAAGGTTGGATTTATAAGAGAACAAGAAGACAATCAATTGATAAGATCCCCGAGAAGACAGAGCCAGATGGAGTCCAGAGCAGAGACTGAAGGATTAACCCACACCAGGAGGTGGGAACTGGCCTTTGTGATAAGGGGAGGAAAAGGAAATGAGTAGAGAATGAAGATGTCTGCAGTTTGGAGGATAAGACATTGAGGATATCTGATGACTCCTATTTTCTTTGTGAAAATGGAGGCAAGCCCATCTACTACACGTAATGGTAGAGGCAGTTTGAAGAGTGCAGGGGTGTTTTAGGAGTGCAGGGAAGGCCTGAAATAGGCCTGAGGAAAATAAGCAAGAACTGATTCAAGGAACCATGTAAGGGCTGCCCTGAGGACCCAGCTTCGATCAGGCCCACAGCTGTTGAGAGGCACAGGGAGCCTTAAGTCAATGAACTTCCTCCAGCAGCCCTCACCAGCCTCCAGCAAGTGCAAAGAAAACAGGCAAAGCATTTCAGTGCTGCCTTTAGATTTCCCTACTCTTTGGTCAGTGTGATCATTTGTATTTTTGTAAAAACTCAATCATCCATTCAGTGAGATTTTAAAACTTAATTAGCATTAACTCTTCGGAGTTACTCTTTATGAATGGATAATGATATCTTTTGCAATAGTTTTGTTTTCTCTAATTTTCCTTGACTAACATTTCTGAAAACTGGGATATCCTGTGTATCATTTCCCTATGGCTTTTCTAACAGATCACGCCAGACTTGGTGACTTAAAATAACACAAACAGATACTCCTACAGTTACCTAGGTGAGACACCCAGAAGCAGTTTCACGGGTGTCAGCAGGGCCACACTCACTTTAGGGTCAGTAGGGAATAATCTATTTCCTTGCCTTTTCTAGCTTCTTAGAGTCCTAGCCCCAAAATTCTCCTGCGTGACCCCTTCTCTAAAGCCAGCAGTGTAGTACATTGCTGAAGTACTCTCATTGCCTCCTTCTATCTTAATCAAATTTCCCTCTGTCTTACTTTTGTGATTGTATTTAGGACCCACCTCAATATTCCAGTGCAATTTCTCCATCTCAAGACTTAATTTGATCATATGTGCAAAGTCTCTTTTGTGATATAAGAGTCACAGTTTCCAGAGATTAGGGCCCGGATGCCTTTGGGGGTCATTATTCAGCCTTTCACATGCCATGGTCTGTGTTGGATCTGGCAGTCCTCTCCAGCACTAGAAGACGTCTGGAAATACTAAGGCCAATAGGAAATAGTTACTGATGGCAACCCGTCACCCTCTGGAGTCCACATGTGGGGACAAGGGACAGGTCATCAGACTAGCATGCAGATTCTAAGAGGGGAGATTACTAGAAAGCTTGAATTCTATGAATTCATTTTGAGCTGTCTTAAGGCAAACTGAACATGACCTGAGAATGACTCTGAACTGCTGTATTTGAGGGCCTGTGTATGAACTGCAACCTAGCTTAACAGGGAGGGAAGACTGAAAACCTAACTTAGGAGTATGTGTCTGGAATAGTAGCTGAGTCTTGGCCAATCCCAGTGGCCTAACTTCAACCATTCATACACTGCAGAGTTTTCAAACTGTGTTCAAATAAGGCAAATGCCGAGCTGTAACCAATCCAGCTGTTCTATACCTCACTTCTGATTTCTGTGTGTCATTTTCCTTTTCTCGTCTATTGTTCTTCCGCCACGTGGTGTGCTGGAGTCTCTGTGAATCTGCTGTGATGCTGGGGGCTGCCTGCTTCACAAATCGTTCATTGCTTAATTAAACTCCTTTCAATTTAATTCGGCTGAAATTTTTCTTTTATCAGCTGCCAAACAGAAATGAAGATATATCCTTTCGCAGACAGAAGAGTCAGCTTGAGAGATGAAGAGACTGAGACATGAGAGGAAAATAGTCACCCACATCCAGTAACGAAAACTATATCCCAAGCTTTCCCTCTCAAGTGCCTCTAAACACAGTGACGGTTTATCTGCACCTCGGCTAGTTATCTCACGTGTCTAAGGGATTTGTTAACTTTAACAACAACAAAACAATTATTATACTTCTAACATTTCATCCCTTTGAAACTGTCTTTGCAAAATTATCACTGAGGAAATTATGACAGTGAAAGAAATCAGACCTAACTGACCCCACCTTGCTTCTGACTCGCTATCTTTGTTCATTCCTGGGCACAGGCCAAACTAACCTTAGGAAGGAATTCAGTTCATGGACTGACTCTGAAACAAAATTGATAACAGACATTTCCTGAAAAGACCCCCTTCTTGCCTGGGGTCCAGTCTGCCTTGGCAGGACTAACAAATTGCTCCTTGGGGTAACATCACTATTGTAAAACCTACTATCAGTGCTTGAGATATTTTGCAGACCCTGCACTGGATGGATCAGCTGACATCACCCAGACAGGTAATCTGGCCCAACCAGTTCTGCCATTGCACCAAGGAAAAGAAGAAGCAAGAAAAACTCACTTCGACACCCTATGAATCCATCTCCAACCTGACCAATCAGCACTCCCCACTTCCCAAGCCCCTACCGTCCAAATTATCTTTAAAAACTCTTGATTCCCCGAATGCTCAGGGAGACTGATTGAGTAATAATAAAACTACAGTCTCTCACGCAGCCAGCTCTGCCTGGATTACTTTTTGACTGCAATTCCCCTGTCTTGATGTATCAGCTCTGTGTAGGCAGTGGGCAAGGTGAACCCAATGGACAGTTACACCCCTTCGACTTTCTCGCATGAAACTAGTAATTTTCTGGGACAAAGAAGGAACTTGACTGCCATCACCATACAGTGGCTCTGAACCAATTTCAGCTTCTGTTCCATGTCACAGTGCCCTTGAAGACATGCAGTTCAGCTTGGTATAATCATATGACAGTACAGCACAAACCCAAAGCATTACAAGAAACTCATCCTGGGCAAAAGAAAGGCTGGAAATGAATATTATTTTGATTGAGGAACTCTGACATCATTCTTATAAAAGTATCTGCTTTCTGTTCAATGGTTTACAGAGCAGAGAGGACTGGAGAATTGTCAGAACTGCTGTTTCTTCCTATTGTTCTTATTCCTAGACAACATGAATTAGGGGACCCCAACATCTTGGGTTTGTATCCAGAAATTTAGATGGACAATCCAAGGACATCATAGTCAACAAAGTAATTTTTATATCTAAATCAACAGCTTTCCAAAAATTATTAATGACATATACTTACGTGTTATATAAACATAGATGAGGGCCAGGCGAGGTGGCTCACGCCTATAATTCCAGCACTTTGCGGGGCCAAGAGGGCAGATCACCTGAGGTCAAGTGTTCAAGACCAGCCTGGCCAACATGGCAAAACTCTGACTCTACTAAAAATACAAAAATTAGTCAGGCATGGTGGCATGTGCCTGAAATCCCAGCTACTTGGGAGGCTGAGACACAAGAATTGTTTCAACCCAGGAGGTAGAGGTTGCAGTGAGCTGAGATAGCACCATACACTCCACGTTGGGCGACAGAGCGAGACTCCATCTCAAAATAAAAATAAATATAAATAAAAACATAATAAATATAGATGTCTGAGGAGGTAGCTATTGACATAGAGGCAGAAGACCTGTGTTCCAGTCCAATTCCAGCCCTGGCCCTAGCACTATTCTGTGCCATTTTGATAAAAATATTTTCTCCATCAGGACTTCACTTTTCTGGGTTGTAAAATAGATGAGTTACACTAAATGGTTTCAGTGGTTTATCTCTCATAGCCCACTATTGCATGATTTTACCTATGTGTCAAAAGGCATTCGATTTGGAACAATTTAAAGGTCTGTAAAACATTTAGCTGGGATTATTGTAGGAAAGGTAACTATCACTCAGATACCTCTGCACAGTCATTTGATTCTTACTTTGTGCTTGTCTGATTCAGTGAATTTGAGCAAAACAGGCATTTCTGAAGCCATAGTCTAGCATACTCTTCTTTATAAGCCATTTTATATTGAAAGTTTGCAAATCTTCCCAAGGTTTATTTGCTACCGAGGGCATTTTTTCGAAATGCTTTTGAAAATACTTAAATACTTAAAAAATAAGGCATCATATCCTATTAAAGTAAAGGCAATATTATTCCTGCAAAAGAAAGTTCACCTCTTTAGAATTGAAAAAGTTATCTTGAGGACCATAGCAAAAGAATATACATCACATATCTAGCTTGAAAAATATCTTACAGGATTTCACACCAATGGCTATTTAAACACTTAAATTATGACAAGGCTTTCAAGATTTTCAATGATGAGGAGATGGCTAAAATCAGAGGCTGGAAACTGCAAGTCAGATCTGCCTGAGAATATTTTAGTTTGGCGCACACAGAATCTTGAGAATTCAAAAATTTCACCAAAAAAAAAAAAAAAAACAAAACTGCTGGGCTGCTCTTGAAAACTGGGAAGATTAGGCCACCTTGGGGATGTTTTTTCCCACGTATGCCAATCAGAAGTCTGGCAATCGGTGGGTGTTCTTGTTATTAGAAGCAGACAGATCGATGCCACATTCCACAGTCCCAACACTCCCGACTGTACCACCCAGTTTATTTCTTTTATTCACATAACTTTCTGCCCCTGGAGAAATTCAGGTTTTCTCTCCATGCTTTGAACATACAAGCAAGAAATAAACACTTAGTTTTTATGGACATAACCCATAGGGGAGAACCCAGGAATTTCTCCCCTTTCATCACTTGTGCCTAGCTCTTAGTTGAGAAATGCCAAATGGTCAGGGACAAACTACAAGACCTCCCAGACAGCAAAGGAAGGAAGGGAAATGGCAGAATAGCCTCAGTATGGCCAAGTGTCAAGGACTGACTGCATTCAGGGGAGATCTTAACTAGCACCCTAACAGGAGCATCTCTGAGCCATGCACTGCAGAGATGCTCATGAGGACTGTAGTAGGAGTTTGAAGAGCACAGAGAAGGCCTGAAATAGTCCATGAGGAAAATAAGCAAGAACTGATTAGAGAAACAATGGAAAAGCTGCACTGAAGACCCGACTGTGGTCAGGCCCACGGTGGTTCAGAGTCCACAGGGAGCCGTAAGTCGAGGGACCTTCTCCAGCAGCCCTCACCAGCCTTGGCTCCAGTGCAAAGAAAACAGGCAAAGCATGTTAGTGCTGCCTGGAGTGACAGCACTTGCAGAAGTGATTCCCGTTCCTCTATTTTTATTTTTATTTTTATTTTTATTTTAGACACAGTCTCACTCTGTTGCTCAGGCTGGAGTACAATGGTCCCATTTCAGTTCACTGCAACCTCTGCCTCCTGGGTGCAAGCGATTTTCCTGTCTCAGCCTCCCAAGTAGCTGGGACTATGGGTGTGTGCCACCATGCCCTGCTAATTTTTGTATTTTTAGTAGAGGTGTGGTTTTGCCATGTTGGCCAGGCTGGTCTTGAACTCCTGACCTCAGGTGATTCACCCACCTTGGCCTCCCAAAGTGCTGGGATTACAGGTGTGAGCCACTGCGCCCGGCCCCATTCCTTTAGTTGTCTCCAACTGGATGGGCCTCATTCATGATGAAGCATTGATATCAGTTTCTCATCCTGGAAAATTATGAGGACATGTGCTACAGGGGCTACACAATGGATCTGTGAGTGTCTATAATTCCTAAGTAGAAGCTAAAATAATTCTGGAAAGATAGACTCATGTGTTTGAAAATACACGGCTTAAAATGAAACATGTCTAGAATGCTAATACTAGAGCAAGGGTAAATTACGTTCCCATATTTTCTTAATAGCTTTAGCAAAACTGGGTATAGATATTTTACTTAAATTTTTTGAATAGGTAATACAGTTATGTGATTCAAACACTTAAAAAAAAATCCAATCCTCCAGCCCCCTTTCTCCCTTTATATACACATAGTTCCTGTTGGTTTTTGTTTGTTTCAGAGAAGCTTTATGCATATAGGAGCACATAGAGATACATGTTTTTTCTTCCTCTCCTTTTAAAAACAAGTGATACCATAATCCATACTTTGCTGTACCTTGTTACTCTTCACCTAGCAATATGTCTTAGACATTGTTCTCCATTAACACACAAAGAACCTGCTTACTCCTTTCTACACTTATTAAGTAGTCATTGTATAAATGTACCATAATTTATTTAGTTATTACCTTTTGATGGACATTGGATTGTTTCCAAACAATCTTCTACTACTACAAATAATATGGCAATAAAAACCATGAATATATGCCATTATGTTATATATAAATATACACATATATGTGTGTATATATCATTGCATATATAAATACACACATATACATACACACATACTGGCATTGCTATAGAATAAAATGTAGAATGGAATTGTCAGAGAACAAGATACATGTATTTGTTGTGCTACATATACACCATGGAATACTACACAGCCATAAAAAAGAACAAGATCATATCCTTTGCAGCAATATGGAGCTGGAGGCCACGATCCTAAGCAAACTAATGCAGGAACAGAAAACCAAATACTGCATGGGAAGCCAAAAATTGAGTACCCCGGGACACAAAGAAGGGCACAACAGACACCAGGGCCTACATGAGGATGGAAGGTGGGAGGAGGGTGCGGATGGAAAAACTACTAGTTTTATTACTTGGGCAATAAAATAACCTGTGCACCAAACCCCAGTGACATACAATTTACCTATATAACAAACCTGCACACGTATCCCTGAACCTAAAAGCTGAAAAAAGAGATACGCACTTGTGATTTTCATAGCACCCCCAAATGCTCTTCATAAGGCCAACAACAACTTATCTTCTTACCACTAATGTTTGAGAGTGTCTGTTTCCCCACAGCCTCACCCAAACACATTAACAAACTTTTGACACTATCATGCTCCAGCAGTCTGTTCTGACTGTGTATCCATGCACTGTTAATTTGTGGTTTTAATGATCAAAAGCCAAGAGGTTTTTTTGGTTTGTTTTTGTTTTTCTGAGACAGTGTTTTCGCTCTTGTTGCCCAGGATGGAGTGCAGTGGCATGATCTCGGCTCACTGCAACCTCCGCCTCCCGGGTTCAAGCGATTCTCCCGGCTCAACCTCCTGAGGAGCTGGGATTACAGGCACATGCTACCATGCTCAGATATTTAAAAAATATTTTTAGTGGAGACAGGGTTTCACCACATTGGCCAAGCTGGTCTCAAACTCCTGACGCCAGGTGATCCACCCACCTCAGCCTCCCGAAGTGCTGGAATTACAGGCATGAGCCACCACGTCTGGCTCAGGAGTCAAGAGTTGATCGTTTGTGTATTTGGTAGGATTAGACCCTACTCATTGCTCTTCATTTATAGAACTTTTAGGAAACTCTCAATTTTTTCTTTCTTCTATAGAAAGCTGGGCATCACCTTGACTGGCTTTTCTGGTTGGATGGGTTCTTCACCTCATGTTAGCTGTGTTGAAATCCAACCTTGTATTGGCTCATGAGGAACAAGGAGGCAGTGGAGAGCCACATCGACTCACCTGTGACTTTGATCTTACGATGTTCTTGCACTGTTCATTTATGAGTTAGGTATAAAATGAAGTAAAAGCAAACTAACACCAATTTTCAATCCCTGGCCAGCGATGCTCAAAGGCAAAATTCCCAAGAGCCCACAAACCTTCCACAGCCCAGAAGGTTAGATTAGGTTAGGTCCCTGTTCTAAGCTCCAATAAAACTCTTGAATTCAGCACTTCTACCTGGAACTATTTCTAATGTCTGCCATCCTCACTAAACCATAAGGTCTGTCCTGGTTACAGTTGTATTCCCATAGGACTTCCCACACTATAGGTGCTCTATAAATATTTATTGACTGACCCTCTAAATCATAAAGCTACCAAATAGGTAAAATAGGGACTAGAACACCAAAATTCCAACTCCATTTCAGCGCTCTCTTCATTAAACCGCATGGCAATCCTACACCTCAAAAATCACCTCACACATAATTAGGAGACTTATGGAAAGTGGTTCTCTGGAGATTCCTCAGGGCTTAAATTTGTTGTTTTCTGTGTTTTTTTTTTTTGAGACAGGGTTTCACCATGTTGGTCAGGCTGGTCTCTAACTCCTGACCTCAGGTGATCCACGCGCCTCAGCCTCCCAAAGTGCTGGGATTACAGGCGTGGGTCACCGCGCCTGGCCTCGAATTTGTTAACATTCAAAAAGCAGTATCTTATTAGCTTTTCAATGAAAGAAAGTAAAGAAAGGATGGCAGAATGCATATGCCCCATATAGAATACATATTTTTTTAACTAGTGATTCTTTGCAAAAAAAGTGATTCTTTGGATGAAATCTAGGAATTCATCCAAAAGGCTTCAATGATAGGCTACCCAAAATTGAAGAATTAAGAAAAGTTCCAAGAAAGCTCTGAAATGAAACGATACTATTGTGGTACTGTTCCCTTCAAAGAAAGAACAAAAGAACTACTTCAGCTACATTGATTTAAAGCATTTGAATGCATATCTAACTCACCAGTTGATAAACCATGGTTTCATAAGTTCCACAGTGAATACTCAAGAATATAATGGTTTATCTTATCATTCACATAACTAGAAAAGAATGAGTCTACATTGAAAGGGAAAGGGGAAGACGTCTTCGGAGAAAAATGAAGCATCCTAATTAAATTCAGTTAAAATGAAAACATAGGCTGGGCGGGTAGCTCACACCTGTAATCCCAGCACTTTGGAAAGTGGGCAGATCACCTGTGGTCAGGAGTTTGAGGCCAGCCTGGCCAAGATGGTGAAACCCATTTCTATTAAAAATACAAAAAAAAAAAATTAGCCAGGGGTGGTAGCACACGCCTGCAATCCCAGCTACTCGGGAGGCTGAGGCAAGAGAATCACTTGAACTTGGGATGCAGAGGTTGCAGTGAGCCAATGTCATGCCACTGCACTCCAGTCTGGGGGACAGAGTGAGACTCCATCTCAAAGAAAACAACAAACAAACAAACAACACAGTGCCACTGTGTTGGCACTGAGAGACTTAGAAAGATTAATAAGTGATATTCTCTGTCCTCAGAGCTTGCATCCCATAGAGAAGAATGGTATGCCCATGACTATGATAAATAGTAAAACATGGTGAGTTCTAAGATTGCACTGTTAGAGCACGCAAGGGCGAGAGGAAATGTGAATGGGAGTTCTAGGAGACCCTGAGGAGAAAGAGGTGGTGTCTGGGCTATTGTTTTATAGTAAATAATTTGTCTGGTTTTTGTCTCAGATTCCTGGAATAGAGTTTCTAAAACCCCTTGGAAAGGCTGAGGTGGGAGGATCACTTGAAGCAAGACTTTGTGTGTACAAAAGAAATTTTAAAATTAGCCAGGTATGGTGGTGCATGCCTGCAGTCCTAGCTACTCAGGAGGCGGGAACAAGAGGACTACTTGAGTGCAGGAGCTCAAGGCTGCAATGAGCTGCAATCGTGCCCTGCGCTTCAGCCTGGGCAACAGAACCAGACCGTGACTGTCTTTAAAAATAAAAATTTTTAAAAAAAGACTTAAAAAGTAAA
>CAUYQU010030934.1:0-44103 GCA_963574635.1 Cheracebus regulus | reverse complement strand
CACCCCTTCCTCAGGGCGCTGGCCGCCTGCTGTCTGGCTGGGGCCGGGGCCCGGGGCCGGGGTGCGGGCCGCCTGGGAGCCCGCTGTCCCCCAGCAGCGGCAGCTGGCTCTCCTGCTCGCGGGTCCGCCTGTCTCTATTGTCAAATTTATGAGTTTCTAAAAGATAGATGCACCCAAGAGGAAAGGGAGAAGTAATGGAATTATGAAAATGTCAAATTCAGGATTCTTAAGAGAAGAGAGCTAAGATTATATATCAGGCAATAAGCTGGGCATTTTTATAATTACTTTTTGGTTTCTTAGAATTGCTAAAAGGCTATTATATTGTTCCCATTTTCCAGGTGCGGAAGCTGAGGGTTAAGGAAGTAACTTCCTTTCCAACTAGTCAGGATTTGAATATGTCTGGTTTCAAAATCCATACTCTTTCTATTATACATTATATCAATCAAGAATTCATTCTATAGCAATAGAATTTGTTGATACTGGTTTAAAACCGTGGGATTTATTTTCTTACATGAAAGGTAGTGTGGAGACACCTGCATGTTGGCAATGGCCCAGTGCCCCGGTGACGTCAGAGCAATAATACTGTGATGTTCCTGGCCTTTCCTCATGATTGCAAGACTCAAGGGAGGAAGATGAGAAAGGGAAGTAGGCAACACTTGCATCCAAATCCAAAAGCTTTCTTAGGAACCTGTAGCAGATTTCATTTATATCCCATTGGCCATGATAGGGTTAGGGAGGAGGATAGTAAAGAGTTGGACAAGTCAATGAACAGTGTCTACACATTCAGGTTGTGATGTTTGACAGTAGATTCCTTTGACGCTGTCTCTGCAGGGTGATGGTTAAATGATCAAGCAGCTCCTCTGAGCTCATCTCTGGCAGGTACATTCTGAGTCAGAAGAACTACCAGCATAGTCTTGTCCAGTGTCACAGAGAGGACAAGCTGTTAAGTGCTGCCGCTTTTCATGTGCTTCCTGCAAGTCCCATGTCTGTAGCTCAGTGCTGTAAAACTGGGGCACTGGGTTTTTCTACTTTCTGTTTTTTTGGGGGGTTTCAAATAGAAAAAGCATCAGACAGGGAGTCAGAAGGCTTGGATTCGAGTCCAGCTTTGTTACCCATGGAGTGACCTGGAATAAATCCCTGAAGCCCCATGGGCTTTTATCTTTTTCTTCTGCACAGGATGGTGATAATATTCTTGGCTATTTATCAGGATTGTAGATTGTATCAGTAAGCACTCTGAAATCACTAAGGTCTTATATAAATGAAGGTGTCATTACACTTACTAGGTCTAAAGGGGCCCTCTGGTTCCAAGGATTGCAGTGACCATCTTGGATCATGAGGCTGTAAGATCCCAAAGGCTGGAGGCTCTGTCATCCTTATTTCTGTCTCCCCAGAACTAGCACAATACCTGCACTTACTAGCAACTTATTAAATGCTTATGCAATGAGGGGATGAGTAGGTAAATGACTGTCTGAATTTTCAAAATGAATGAAGGCTGATGCTATGACAGCCGATTTCTAGCCCTTTGGCTCTGCCTGTGCTCTTGTGTGTCTGTCTGTCTGCTGGAGGTACTGCCTGAATGGCCTTCCCGTAGCATCCAAAAGGGATTTTACCTCCAAGGTACGGCAGCTCTCATCTTCTGCTCAAAGCTGTAGGACTTCCTGTTCTGCCACCAGCATCTCTCTTCTCCGGCCCTTGAACATCAGTTCCATTATTTGCCTCTTTGTTTCCTCTCATTCTCAAATCCTATCATTTGGCAAGCCTTTGAACAGTACTGTACTTCTGCAGTATTCAGGTGTGAGACAAACTTCAGCCACCATGCAGTATTGCAAAGAGCTGCTCCTGATTGTGAGACCCTCTCTTCTTTCATTAAATATTGTTGCAGCTGTGGCAAAGCCTGATTTTGGTTACTGAGATGGCTCAGTGGGGCCCTTGCTCTGAGGCAGAGACTGGGCTGGATGGTTTCGGACAGTCCCATCCTGTCTTAGGGGCCTTGCCTGTGTGGCTTTGAAGCTTCACAATCAAACATTGCCAGCAGCAGACTTGAGTCTACATTTTCTCAACTAAAGAGCCATGAGTTAGACAATGATAGCATGTGTTCAGATATGGCACTGAAAAATTATACACTCAGTTTGGATTGGGGATTCCTTTTAACTTTCACCATTTGTAAAATATCATCTTGATTAAGATATAATTCACGTACCATTTAATCCACTCATTTAAAATGGACTATTCAGGCTTTTAGCATGTTCACAATGTTGTACAACCATCACTACATTTTAGGACACTTAAATCACGTTACCCCCTGCCACCAAAAAACACTTACCCATTAGCAGTCACTCCCCCTCTCTCTTCCTGTTCCCCACTCCCCCACCCCTAACCCTAAGAAATGACTAATCTGCTTTTGGTCTTTAATATTTATCTTCTCTGGACATGTAAAGTAAATGGAATCTTAATCCTATGTGATTATTTTGTGACTGGCTTCTTTCACTTGACATGATGTTTTCAAGGTTCATCCTTGTTGTGGCATGTATTATTAATTCATTCCTTTTTATGCTGAATAACATTCCATTGTATGGACATATATATTATTTATCCATTCATCATTGATGGATATTTGTGTTTTTCTATTTTGGGGCCATGATGAATAATAATGCTGCTTTAACCACTGGTGCATAAATTTCATGTGGACATGTTTTCATTTCTCTCTAGCAGATATCTGTGAGTAGAATTGCTGGATCATATGATAATTCTATGTTTAACCTTTTGATGAATGGTCAGACTGTTTTCCAGTGCAGATGTGCTGTAACTCTGGGTTTAATTCTGTAGCCCTTTTTAACTCAAGGACAGTTTTAGCATCAGAATAGAGTGGGCATTTAAACTGAGAGTGATAACCTGCTAAGATTTTAACCTGTCAAAAGAAACACAGTTTTATTTTATTTTAAAGTACTGTGCATTTATAACTTGTGTCCAAGTCACAATTAGCAAATCTTCCAGGAGACAAGATTGCATTGTGCCATCTAGCTTGTCCATGGCAGAGGTAACCTGCCTGGTTAAATATCCTTGTATTTAAAGTCACCTTCACTGGGATGTGGTCTTGAACCAGAGTCTTTCCTGCCACCCCTTGTGCCCCTTGTCAGGGATGTTCAGCCTTAGTCTAGCGACTGTTGAGGTCCTTGTGTATCATTCCTGGATTCCACACTCACAATCTTTTGTCCATGGATCTTTTCCTATAGTGGGTGACTATGGTATGGTAGAGAATTATATCACAGAGGCAACATCGTGATCTGCCAGTAGAATGCAACAGAGAAAGAGAGAGAGGAAGAGAAAGAGCGTTGCTAGAAATAGGGCATTATCCCCACAGTGGTTAAGGACGGTGGAGGAGAAGAAAAATCTGTTTTCGTGACTTTAAGATTTTAGAGGGTATGTTCTAGAATTCTGACTACGTAAAATATAAATCCTATCGCTCTGGGTTTAATTCTGTTGGCTTGCCTTCATAATTTAAGAAAATGATATGGAAAGACAAGACAGAAAAATATATCATTGTCAGTTGAGCGTAACCTTTTTTAGACTCTATATCTTACCTCTTGTATATGGAAATTACATGCATTTCCTATTTTAGCAAAGAGGAGAAAAAGCGTTTTTCTAACAGACTTAAATGTCTCTTTAAAATAGTACTGGTAGTCACTCCCTATGTTATTTCTTCTTCTAAAGAGCTGGGATTCAATGGACACAGTTTTAGGAAACTAGTAAGTTTTAAAACATACAGAATGTTGGAAGTAGAGGAGAGACAGCTAAAGAAATTGAAGCCCAGATAAATCAAACATGGTGCTCACAGTCTCCTGGTCAGCCACAGCTCTGGAACCACAGCAGGAGCGTTGACCCTCAGGCAGGGGCTCCTTACCTGTACACACTGCCTCAGTCCGCCCTGGCTGTCCTGCACACGGAGGGCAGCAAGGAAGGAGCCTGCTAGCTGGCACACCCGAGCTCCTGGGCCCATATGTGCTGGGGCTCAGTGGCAGCCGTTATGGTACAGGGTGGTGGGGTAAGAAGTTCCAGCTCTCGTATCTGATCCTCAATCTTGGCCACTACTGTCACAAACAATCCCATTATGTGAATTAAAACAACCCAACATTCCTGAGCGTGGTTAAGCCCCACACTAGGGCTTGAGAGTGGCCCATAGGCACCATCTCAGCCCCACGTGTACCTTTGCCTGGGAGGTCTCCTGCAGGGCCTAACCCACACAATCGTGTAGGATGATCCCATTACTCTTGAAAGCAGGTCACTTTCCTCACCCACAAAATGATCAATCACATCAACCAGATGAATAATAAATCCTCTAGTAAGGATTTGTGATGATTGAATAAGACCATGTTGGTAAAAGTGCTTTGTAAATCAGAAAGGATAACCAAAAGATAATGATCATAAATGTTTGTGCAGGCATACACACATGCATGCATGTGCACACACACACACACAAACACACACACACGTGTGGCTTTTATTTTTAAATACTTAGAAAAGATCTTCAATCCTTTATCCTCATAAACAGGCCTTTGTAACCAGTGAAAATGCCCTTGGTTCTTGGTACCAGAGACAATCTCAGTAGATATCTCAGCAAAACATAAAGAACAAAATGAAGGGTATCCCCTGATCCAGTGTTTCTCAAACCTGGCTGCATATTAGAATAACTTGGAGAATTTTGAGAATTCCCAGGTCTTACCCCAGAAATTCTGGTTCATTTATTTGGTAAGTGTAGGATGTGGGAAGAGGCAACCATTGATACTTTTAAAGCTCTCAGGTGACAGACATGCACATGCAGGACTGAGAAAAACAATTCTGTACCCACTGTCCCTTATTCATCTTCATTCTCGTTCCATCCAGACCTTGGGAGGCCAGGCAATGCTGCAATGGATGGCCAAGCTCAGGTGTCCTCTGATGTTGCTGGAGGCCCAGTGGCCTGATCTAACAATCTTAGACCTGCAATCAAATAAGGAGCCAGGGGCCGCGGGATCCTAGCCATCCATATCTGAAGAGATCGTTGAAGTGACTGTATTCGTTTGCTAGGACTGCCATAACAAAAATCCCACAGACTGAGTGGTTTAAACCACAGACACTTATTTTCCCATAGTTCTAGAGGCTGGAAGTCCAAGATCAGGTTTCTTCTGAGGTCCCTCTCCTTGCCTTGCAGATGGCTGCCCTCTTGCTGCTTCTGCACATGGTCAGCCCTCTGGGCATGCACACCCTAGGCATTTCTTTCTCTATGTCCAAATTTTCTTACTTTTCTTCTTTTTTTGAACAAGGTGTTACTCTGTCACCCAGGCTGGAGGGCAGTGGTGAGATCTCAGTTCACTGCACCCTCTGCCTCCCAAGCTCAAGTGATTCTCCTGCCTCAGCCTCCCAAGTAGGTGGGACTACAGGCACACTACCATGCCCAGCTAATGTTTGTATTTTTAGTAGAGATGTGGTTTCACCATGTTGCCCAGGCTGGTCTTGAACTCCTGGCCTCAAGTGATTCACCCAACCTGGCCTCCAAAAGTGCTGGGATTACAGGTGTGAGCCACCACACCCAGCCCAAATTTTCGCTTCTTATAAGAACACCACCTAAGAGCCTAATTTTAACTTAATTACCTCTTCAAGGATAATTAACTTATGGTCAGATGCTAAGATACTGGAGGTTAGGACTTCAGTATATGAATTTAAGAAGAAGCACTTAGCACATAACAGTGGCCCCATTAAGGAAACTGATGGTGTGTCCGGGACAAGGGAGCCCCATGCTGGCCCCCTGTAGAGTGGTGGCTCCAGTTGCACCCAGGACTGGGACCAAAAAAAGTGATGTTCTCAGGGAGAGCATTAAAGTCTAACAAGCCCTTGTATTCTTTGAGTAACCTAGTATTTCTTTGGGGATAAGTAAGTATTCTTTCATTTTAAAAGTATGACATGTCCTTTTAAAAATGTTTTGGTGGTTGGTGTTTTTAACTTTTGTTTTGGCAAATGATTAAGAGGAAAAGTCAACTCTTGTTTTTGGTATGAGAGCAAGTAAGTTCATTCAAACACTAAGACCAGAACCTCATGTTTGCAGTACATGCTTTTAATCATGCCAAACTTTAGAGTTAGAGGCATCATGCCCACTGAACTCCTGTTCTTAGATGAATTCTGTGAACTAATAACAAAAGAGTATATATACTACAAGTAGGTCTCACTTGGTCATCTTGAGACAGGATCCATCATGAGCTCTTGGGTCTATAGAGAGAGCCCATTGCCAGGAATCAGTAGGCACCTTACGCTCCAATCAACTGATACAGCATTGGAAATACAGGATCAGCTGTGGTAGAGAGGGGTTAGGTGTCAGGACTCAACTTGAAGGTGCCCCACCCTTTCAGAGCCCAGAATCAAACTATCAGGGAACAAAACCTGGCCCTGCTTCTTACTCTGTATATGGCCTCAGGAAACCTGCAATACTCCCTCTATGCCTTAGTTTCCTCATATGTAAAATGTAGAGAATATACTGTCTCAGAATTGTTGTGAAGATAATCATAGTATTTCATAAGATTAATGTGAGTAAACAGAAATACAAACTGTGAGGTTTGTTTCTGAGGATAAAACGAAGAAACTGAGGCCAGCACCAAAATAATCCAATGCAAGGGAATTTATTCAGGCTCCCGGGTGAGGTTCTGCGGTCTGGACAGGAGGGGCCGGAGAAGTTGCACAGACTCCTTTCAGACAGGGGGTTTTATAGGGAGTGAGTCCTTTAGACAGGGAGTTTTTATAGTGAGACTATTTTTAGACAGTGAGTCTATTTTTAGACAGGGGGTTTTTATAGGGAGTGAAACAGCTCGATTGGTTGTGGGAGAGCAAGACTGCTATTGGGTAAGTTACAAGCCTTGACCCAGGACTTGGCTTGTTGTTGGTTGGAATTACTTGCCTGCTATTGGTTGTTAAGACTCGACTGCTATTGGTTGTTAAAACTCGGCTGCTATTGGTTGTTAAGGCTTAGCTGCTATTGGTTGTTAGGGCTTAGTTGCTATTGGTTGTTAGGGCTTAGCTGCTATTGGTTATTAAGAAGCTATGGTTGCAGCACCTTGTTTGCATACTGGGCTCTTTAATAGAAGACCAGGCTGTGCGAGCAAGGGAGAGGGAACATGCCCGAGCATGTCTGAGCTTGCTCGGGGCTTGGAAAAGGGAAAAAAGGAGCGGGGGCGGGGGGTGCGTCTGAGCTTCCAGCAAGGCAACCGGCCTTACACAAACAACTACCAGAGAATACTATAAACACCTCTATGTAAATAATCTAGAAAATATAGAAGAAATGGATAAATTCCTGAACACATACACCCTCCCAAAACTGAACCAGGAAGAAGTTGAATCCCTGAATAGACCAATAACAAGATCTGAAATTGAGGCAGTAATCAATAGCCTGCCAACAACAACAACAACAAAAAAGCCCAGGATCAGATGGACTTAACAGCTGAATTCTCCAGAGGTGCAAAGAAAAGCTGTTACTGTTTCTTCTGAAACTATTCTAAACAACTAAAAAGGAGTGATTGCTCCCTAAATCATTTTATGAGGCCAGCATCATCCTGATACCAAAACTTGGCAGAGATACAACAATAAGAGAAAATTGGGGCCAAAATTTTTGATGAATATCAATACAAAAATCCTCAGTAAAATACAGACGAACCGAATCCAGCAGCACATCAAAAAGGTTATCCACCACGATCAAGTTGGCTTCATCCCCTGGATGCAAGGCTGGTTTAACATACACAAATCAATAAATGTAATTCATCATTTAAACAGAACTAAAGACAAAAACCTCATGATTATCTCAACTGATGCAGAAAAGGCCTTCAATAAAATTCAACATCTCTTTATGTTAATAACTCTTAATAAACTAGGTATTGATGGAACATACCTCAAAATAATAAGAGGAATTTATGACAAATCCACAGCCAATATCATACTGAATGGGCAAAAACTAGGAGCACTCCCCTTGAAAGCCAGCATGTGACAAGCATGCCCTCTCTCACCACTCCTATTGCACATAATATTGGAAGTTCCGGCCAGAGCAATCAGGCAAGAGAAAGAAAGCATATTCAAATAGGAAGAGAGGAAGTTAAACTGTTTCTGTTTGCAGATTACATAATTCTATATCTAGAAAACCCTATCATTGAAGCTGAAAGTTTCTTAAGCTGGTAAACAACTTCAGCAAAGTCTCAGGATAAAAAATCAATATGCAAAAATCACAAGCATTTCTATACACCAACAATAGACAAGCAAAGAGCCATATAATGAATGAACTCCTGTTCATAATTGCTACAGAGAATAAAATACCTAGGAATACAGCTAACAAGGGAAGTAAAAGATCTCTTCAAGAACTGCAAACCACTGCTCAAGGAAATAAGAGAGGACACAAACAAATGGAAAACATTCTTTGCTCATGTGTAGGAAGAATCAATATCATGAAAATGGCCATCCTTCCCAAAGTAATTTGTAGATTCAATCTATTACCATTAAACTACCATTGATGTTCTTCACAGATTTAGAAAAAAGACTATTTTAAAATTCATGTGGAACCAAAAAAGAGGCTGAATAGCCAAGACAACCTTAAGAAAAAAAAAAAAAAAGCTGGCAGCATCATGCTACCTGACTTCAAACTATACTTCAAGGCGACGGTAATCTAAACAGCATGATGCTGGTACCAAAAATAGATATATAGACCAATGGAACACAACAGAAGCCTCAGAAATAATACCACACATATACAACCATCTGATCTTCGACAAACCTGACAAAAACAAGCAATGGGGGTAGGATTCCCTACTTAATAAATGGTTCTGGGACAACTGGCTAGCCATATGCAGAAAATTGAAACTGGACCCTTCCTTACATCTTATATAAAAATTAACTCAAGATGGATTAAAAACTTAAATGTAAAACCCAAAACTATGAAAACCTTAAACGTAGAAGAAAATCTAGGCATGGGTGATTCAGGACATAGGCATAGGCAAAGATTTTATTACAAAAACATCAAAAAGCAATTGCAACAAAAGCAAAATTGACAAATGGGACCTAAACTAAAGAGCTTCTACACAGCAAGGAAACTATCATCAGAGTGAACAGACAACCTACAGAATAGGAGAAAATTTTGCAATCTATCCATCTGACAAAGGACGAATATCCAGATTCTACAAGGAACTTAAGCAAACAACCCCATAAAAATGTGGGCAAAGGACATGAACAGACATTTGCAAAAGAAGACATTTATGTGGCCAAAAAACATGAAAAAAGCTCAATGTCACTGATCATTAGAGAAATGCATATCAAAACCACAATGAGATACCATCAGACAAGTCAGAATGGTGATTATTAAAAAGCCAAGAAACAATGGATGCTGGTGAGGCTATGGAGAAATAGAAATGCTTTTACACTGTTGGTGGGAATGTAAATTAGTTCAACCATTGTGGAAGACAGTGTGACAGTTCCTCTAAGACCTAGAACCAGAAATACCATTTGACCCAGCAATCTCATTACTGGGCATATGCCCAAAGGAATAGAAACCACTTGATTATAAAGATTCATGCATGTGTATGTTCATTGCAGCACTATTCACAATAGCAAAAACATGGAATCAATCCAAATGTCCATCAGTAATAGACTGGATAAAGAAAACATGGTATGTCTACATCATGGAATACTATGCAGCCATAAAAGGAAATGAGATCATGTCCTTTGCAGGGACATGGACGGAGCCATCATCCTCAGCAGGATGATGAACAGGAACAGAAAACCAAACACCGAATGTTTTCATTTGTAAGTGGGAGCTGAACAATGAGAGCATATGGACACAGGGAGGTGAACAACACACAATGGGGTCTGTCAGGGGAGGGTTCGGGGGAAGGGAGAGCATCAGGAAGAATAGCTAATTCATGCTGGGCTGAATACCTAAGTGATGGGCTGATAAGTGCAGCAAACCACCGTTGCACACATTTACCTATGTAACAAACCTACACATCCTACACTTGTATCCTGGAACTTAAAATGCAGATTAATGTGAGTGAAATGCTTAGCACAGTGTTTGGCATGTTAGAAATGCTTAATAAATATTGATTATTATTTTTATCATTAATATGCAAAATACTTTATAATAACTGCATTCTAGTTCAGGAGTGCTGTGAAAATTATTTATGAGAATGGGCTGATGGTATTTAACATGAGACCTATAAAAGAGAGCCAAAGTTCACTTCTCTAATCTAGCTAAATACTCACACAGAAGAGCTAAAACATTTGCACATGAGTTAGCTGGGAGCTGAGATGGTGAATCATTCTCCCCAATGATCTGTAGTGATAGCTAAGAACCATGTCTAAAGGCTGGAGGCCTAGGGTACTTACAAAATAGGTGGGGAGACCCTATACTCAGAAGGAGAGGATGGTTCCCCACCAGGGTAGAGGGTTTAACACCCGGACCCAAGAGTCACAGCAGTTTATCCATCATGACTACAGCCAGATTCCCTGCTTGTAAACTGAGCAAAGGCTTTAAGTCATTCTTTCAACAAGTATTTAATGAGCACTCACTATTTTCCAGTGGGAATACGATAGTTAGCTCAAACCCCTGGGCCCAGTCTTCATGGAGCTCACAGTCTAGGGGTTCATCCTTGGAAAACCCCTAGTTAAGCAAGAGCAATCAGAGTTTCCTATCCTCTTCCCTTTAAAATAACTTTTTACCTCCAGGGAAATGATCTTTTTACAAAAATATGCCCCAAGTCTCTGGCGTTGTCTTTAGTTTGTATTTAAGTAAACTTGGAGAAAAATCTATCATGGAATAAAAAATAAGAAAACGTAACCGGCTGTTGAAGCAAAACCCCTCAAAAGAGGTTGTTTGAACCAGACTTCCCTTTCTGATAAAGCATTGAGACTGCCTAAACTGAATCCCATCAGTCCTCTGTCCTCTGCTAGCCCTTTGCCTTAGTTCACTTGGGCTGCTATAACAAGAATGCCATACACTGGGTGGCTTATAAACAATGGAAATTTATTGCTTGCAGTTCTGGAGGCTGGGAAGTCCAAAATTAAGACACCTGAAGCTGCTGTGTCTGGTGAGGGCATGCTTTCTGCTTCATAGATCACACCTTCTAACTATGTCCTCACAGGGTGGAAGGGGTTAGCTTTCTGGGTTCTCTTATAAAGGCACTAATCTCATTTACAGGGATGGAGCCTCATCACTTAAATCCCCTCCCAAAGGCCCTCATCTTGTAATACTGTCACATTGGGGATCTGGTTTCAACTTATGAATTTTGGGGGAACATAAACATTCAGATCATATCATTGTTCATTCCCCACATTCTCTGCAATTTCTTCCCTAGCTCATTTCCAACTGCTCTACTGTCCTGGCTACCTGTGATGGTTAATTTCAGGTGTCAATTTGACTGGACTAAAGGGTACACAGATAGCTGATAAAACATTAATTCTGGGTGTGTCTGTGAGAGGGTTTCTGGAAGAAATTAGCATTTGACTCAGTAGACTGAGTAAAGCAGATCACCCCCACCAATGTGAGTGGGCATCCTGCAATCCGTTGAGGGCCTAAATAGTAATAGAAGAAAAAAGGCAAAAGAGGGGCAAATGCACTTCCTCTGTTGGAGCTGGGATATCCATCTTCTCCTACCCTCAGATATCAGAATCCCTGGTTCTCAGGCCTTTGGACTCGAACTAAATTATACCACTGGATTTTCTCATTCTCCATCTTGCAGACAGCAGATCATGGTACTTAGCCTCCATAATCACATGGGAAAATTCCTATAAATAATAAACCTCTGTGTGTGTGTATGTGTATGTGTGTGTGCACGTGCGCGCATGTGTGTCTTTGGAGAACCCTGACTAATACATTACTCAAGACTGCCTTTTCTTCATCAGATGTGTTGATGCAGGTAGGATGAAGTGTCAGCAAACCAGCATATTATAATTTACTCTTTCACTTTAAAAAACAAAACCAAATAACCATGGCAAGAAACCCTCCTTGACCTTCTGCATTTCTGTCTTATTTCTCTAGTTTCATCTGTAATCAAAATTCTCAAGAGTTGTCTGCATACTCTGCCTCCAGTTTTGTATGACTCATTTACCCTTCAGCTTCCTCCAACCTGGCTTCTATTCTCTCAGCTCCACCCACGACATTGGCTGAAGCCATAAATTACATTCAGGTAATCAAATAAAATCATTTGGTATATTTCTTTTTAATGAAATATAATAAACACATAGAAAAGTACAAAAAGCATAAGCATACAGATTGACAATGTTTTTGAAAGTGGTCACATTCATTGAACCATCACTAAGGCCAAGAAGTAGGAGTGTGTGTATTAAGAAAACATAACCTGAAATTTATTATTTTAACACATTTTAAAGTGTGCAGTACTGTACTGTTAACTATAGGTACTATATTCTGCAGCAGATAATAAATTCTGGAGAACTTATAATCTTGCATATTTTAATCTTTGTATCTATTGAGGTCTATTTTTTGAAATTGGGATTTACATCCTTTTCTAATTTATTTTTTAAGATAATTTACATTTTATGAATATGGCCTTTTTTCTATATTAATTTCAGAATCTTCAACTTTGAGACAGAGTCTCACTCTGTCACACAGACTGGAGTGTAGTGGTGTGATCATGGCTCACTGCAACCTCAATCTCCCTGCTCCAAGTGATCCTCCCACTTTAGCCTCCTGAGTAGCTGGGGCCACAGGCACAGGCCACCATCCTGGCTAATTTTTCTTTCTTTTTCTCCCCTCCCCTCCCCTCTCCTCCACTCCCCTTCCCTCCCCTCCCCTGACCTTCTCTCTTCTCCCCTTTCCTTTTCTCTCCTCCCCTCCCTTTCCCCCCACCTTCTTCTCTCCTCTTTCTCTCTCCATTTCTCTCTTTCCTTCCCTCTCTTCCTTCCTTCCCTCCCTCCCTCTCTCCCTCCTTCCTTCCTTCCCTCCCTCCTTCCTTCTTTCTCTCTTTCTTTCTTTCTTTCTTTCTTTCTTTCTTTTTTTTTTTCTTTCTTTCTTTCTTTCTTCCACTGGTCTGGAACTCCTGAGCTCATGAGATCTTCCTGCCTTGGCCTCCCAAAGTGCTAGCATTACAGTCATGAGTTACTTTGCCTGAAATCCAGAAGAATTTGCGTAAGATACTTTGGAATAGCTCACCAGTGATACTATAGGAACTTGAAGTTTTCTCAGGAGGTTTTAACCGAGGATTCAATTTCCTTAAAAGATAGTACTCTTCATATCATTAGTCACTGGTGAAACATGGGATGTAATGACTTTACCAGGTTAGAGTTTAGAAGTTCACTCTAGCCTCACTGCAGAAGATAGATTGAAGGCAGACAATATTGGACAGAGGCCAGTCAGGAAACTGACGATAGTTACTTATTGACATCAGTACTAGGCAGTAGCAGAGAGCTGAAAAAGCGGGAACAGGTGAAAATAAATAGTTATATATTTTTTAAGAAAATGACTTATAAAAGGCAGTATGATAAGGACGGTCTATTTTAAAAGTCTGAGTTTACCGTGTGTTTTCTCTCCTTTTATAAGCAGAATCAGAGAGCTGGTACCATTTCAGTAGGTTCTTAGCCTGCCTGAAAACTATGACCCTGGAGCATCATTTACTCAACATGCTCATCTAAAAACAGGATATGAAAACTAGTCACCCTTCACCTTATGGAAACGAACACCCCAAGGTAATACGGTATTATTATCATTATTTCTGATTGACATACAGCTCTGGTGAGGGTGGATTTTCCACTCATGCTGTATCCTTCCTGTCTCTCCTTTCCCTTCTGTAGATTTCCTCTGGACACTTTCCACACATCCTTACTTGACCCCTGCTCATGAGCAAGTTGAATTAGGAGGTGGTGCCTGGCAGTTCCTCCTCTAATTATCCAGCGAAGACAGAAAAAGAGGAAAACAGGAGTTGGGAGGTAAAGCTTAGAACAGAGAGATAACCAGTAACTAGAAAGGCCTAATAGATGAGTTGGAGAAAAGATAACACAGGAGGCAAGGAGAGCATGGTGAGCCATGGAAGGGGTGAGGGAAAGAGATTGAAGACTCCACTCCACCAGTGTGGGATCATCTTTGGGTGTGGACTCTGTTGTGTCTCGGGTTCAGGTTATTTAAGAAGCCTAGTGAGCCAGATGGTCGCCTCCTTAGTGTCTGGTTTTGTCAGGTTGTAACTTGGCCTTTCAGTTCCCTAATAGCTCACATTATCTCTTCTTCCTCCTAGGCCTTAATCACTTCTTACCTTTTTATCTCCCAGTTGGTTGATATTGACTTCTTATTAAATAAAATGTGGTCTTTACTCTTACATTAAAATTCTGATGGGGAAAGAACGTATACACAGAAAGAATGTCACAACTATTTATGTTCATTAAAGGAAATACAGAGCAAGGGCACTGAGTTCAGGCAGTTGAGATATTCCGGAGAAGGGGGTTTCTTTAGGATATTGCCGCACGGACTCACGTGCCCACTGTGGTATAGAAATACCTGGAGATTTTTCTTTCACATAAGACTTAAAGGCAAAGTTACTGTAATCAAGAATATGTTATTAAGACGGCCTGGTATGAACACTGTCATTGGTAGGCATTTTGTAACATATAAAGCAGACCTTGGGTTTTCAGGATACTTTATCTGCTAATTGTCAACAAAATACAGCTGAGGTTGCAATGTGTCAGCAAGAATGTGAAGGAGGAAGTCAGAGGGTCAAATCAGCTGGGCTTGGCCTGTTTGCCGTAGGTGGAGTTCTTAGAGACTCAGTGGTTCATTCTGTTTGGCGGCTTCAAGAGCCACTTAGGTTCAGAACTAAAATGTGTGGGCCAGGAAGAAGGCAGTGAATGACTGGGATCAATTTGCCAGTGTCTCCCAGGGGCACTGTCAGATAGCTGAAAGTCTCTCTCATACGCATCCACTCCCATAAGCAGCTCTTGGCAAGATTGAAAAAAAAAAAAAGAGCTTCTCACTTGTGTTTCTTAACTGTCATTTTGCCTAAGAATCACATGGTGCTTGTCAAAGTGCATATTCCTGGGCCCCTACTCACAGACACTTACACGTTACTTTCTGGGGCTGGACCCAGAGGTCAGCATTTATTTTTACAGGCACACCAGGTATTCCAGAATAAGATGCTCTGTGGACCACATTTTCAGAAATGCTGCCTTAAAGCCTTCCATGTGTCCCAGCTGTCTAATCACTGTATAAGGGGCCATCATTTAATCTATTTCCAAAGAAAGGGGTCTGGAAGTCGTTTTTCTCCTCCTACATTCCATCTGTCATCTCCTTCTGCCACTCTAACATTTCCTTTACATTTGGGCCCTCTCCTCAAGCTTCTCATCCAAAAGCACTGTCTAAGCTGGATGCATTTCACACAAGAGCTGCTGTAGTTGTGACTGCTTAAGTTAAACCAGCCTCCACGAGGGTGTCCAGCAGAGAGGTGCACCTGAGGGATTAGGGCAGCAACCTAGCTCGGGCCTCAGTTACTGCAGAACTCAATTTGCCAGCGTCTTACACAGGTTTTCCTTTTTGTTTCTTTAAAACTTGGACTTTTTGCCAGTATTTTTAAATGGGGGAAATTTCTCATAAACATCCAAATTTCTGACTGTTCTTAGAATATCCGACCTAGCCAGTTTGGCCAGTTTCCCTAAGGGCAACAGTCAGCTGGTTGAGGAGAGGCTGCCTTCTTGAGATACTGTACCAGCTCCCCCAAGCAGAGGTGCATATTTTCTGAAGTTAAGGAAGCTAACAGGTTAAGGCCTGCTCTTTCAAGGCCCTTGACCCAATTCTGTATTTGCAGTTCTGTGTTGTTTTCTTAAAGAGGCCTCCACAATTGTATACGTTTCCGATTCCAGGAAACCTGGATCTGCTCCTGCAGCTCTGCTCTATGGACTCCCCACACTGAGGTCAAGGGCAGCTGCCGTTCATCATAAGACTTGCCAGTGGATTTTCTTTAAGTAGAGAAACATTTCTCTGAACTCATGGGTCTATAGGAACAAACAGAGAGGGCCTCGGATTTCAGGAAGAAGGGGAGAGAGCCTGTCTCTTTGTGGGTGTGATCTGGCCTGCATCCCTGGCCTTTCATTTCATGATCCCTGGCTGCATCGAGGTCTCCATCTACAATTCATGATTCCTTAAATTCTATGGAGTTGGAACAACCTTTTTGTACATAGATCTGCTTGCTTTCTTCTCCATTTCTTAAAAGACATATTTAAATCCCATCGATTTAATCCTCATTTGGTAAAGTGAGGCTAGGAATCACCATGATGAAGAAAAAGAAAAAGTAGAGTCTGCTCATAGAAAGAGAATTTGCTTTCTCTTGCTCTTTTGGAATAGAATGTCCTATGGGAAAGGACTGGATCGTTTCCGTAATTTTTAATACAAGTGTTTGCAGGCATGGCTAAATGCTCTCTGAGAACTCAATAGATATGCACTGATGATAAGACATGTATAAAATAGATTAAAGCATATGTTCTTCAGTTACCTTCTAGGATATTTTTTAATGTATTGGTCACTGCTTGAACAGATCCTTCTATCCCACCATATTAGAGCTCTGTGGAAATACAAATATTTTTGTTGTAACAACATGCTGTGATATTGAGAATTCAGTCATTGCCTTTTCCCCTCCCAAGATACCTTTTGCTTTACTTTGGTATTTCTTGTGTTGTTCACAATGCTGTTTTAAAGCCTCATTTTTCACTCTCGAGATTGTTGAGGACTTGGTGATGTCTTCTGTGAACATATTTATTACTCAGGCGCCATGTCTCTGCTTCTCGTCGGGAAAGGAGGAAAACTGGCATACATGATAGATCATCTGGCAGGGAGTCTTCCCGAATGATTTAGTTGAAGCTTATTTTAACATTCTCCATTTGCACAGACGGTTAGTCTTCTCTTCGTTCTAGATAATGTCTTATTAAAAGGAAACACCTGTTTAAACATGTAAAAATAAGACTAAATGTAAACAAAAGGAGTTTTTGGTAAATGTGGCATTTGCCATACCTAGTTTCTAATTTTTCCTGTGTGGAAGTGGGCTGGGGGATATGATTTATTACTTTGGGTAAGACCCATTAGCTACTTTTTCTGCAAAATAATGGGGTGAAACCTAGTGTCCACCAGGCCAGTGTGGTCTGTGGGTCCTGACCGTAGAACTAGGAAGAGGCTGATTATTTTAATGATATCATTAATAACATGAGCCTAATTTTTTAGTAGTTTTCCATCTAGTTGCCTACATAAATGTCAATCTAAATTTATTTTTTCTACTTATTCTGGCCCTCTCTGTAACTGCAGCCCAGTTTTGAATCATTTCTAGTCCTAAGATAGTATTAAGATGATTCCAGAAGGCTTATGCCTTCAGATGTCTGAAAGAATCAAACAGAAATCCTGAAAATCATATTAAAAGAAAGGAAAACAATAGGCCAATTATTCTTAGAAACTTAGATGCAAAAATCCAAAGCAAAATAATAGCACATCTAATCCATCAATGTATAAAATGTAAATATACAATATGACCAAGTTGTGGTTTTCGCAGGAATGCAATGTTATTCAGATATTTGCAGATCAATCAGCCACATATTAAAGAGGAAAAAAATAACTATATCAATAGATGCAGCACAAATATTTGATGAAATTCCACCATGTTAATAATAGACTCTTAGCTAACTAGTAGTAGATAGAAATTTCTTAAATAGAATAAACAGAGTACAAAACAGCATAATAAACAGAGTACTTAATGAGAAAATACTGAACATGTCTTTCTGAGATTAAAAAAAAGAAAGGATGCTTGCTATTACCACTGTTACACTGCTGTAAATGAAGGAAAAGAAATCAACATTGGAAAGGGAACAGTAATTACCATTCAGGCACCTCATTTGCATACTACATGTTGGCATTCATAGGAATCCAAAAGAATCCTTAGGTCTACTATTACAATTAGCAAATGGATTTATCAAGGTCATTGCCTAAAAGCTCAGTATATAAATTATATTTTTACATACTAACTAGCTCAAACAAATAATGAAAATTTAAACATATCTAAACATAGAGCTAACAAGATAAACCAGAATGCAGCATGGAGAGATAAAAGGGTGAAAAATAAAAAGGAGAAGATAAAATACATACAGAATAGAGTGAAAAAGACTGAAGCTATGAGTAATTTTAGTCCTAGAGGGAATGTGACAGAAGCAGCACTAATTGCACAGTTCATGGCTAAGAAATGTCCAATACTGGTGAAAGAAAAGAAGACACAAACCAAAAAGTCCAATAAACTATAAATAAGATAAATAAAAAGAAACCCATACCTATGCATCACAATTAGATGACTGTAAACAAATAACAAAGAGAAAATCTTAGAAGCAGCCAGAGGGTGGAGTAAAGGAGGAGTGAAGACAAATTATCAAAATTAGAGTGAGCTGACTTTGTATGAAAAATAATGGCAGCCTAAAGATAATGAGAAAATATCTTTAAAGTACTTAAAAAAAACTGCCAACCTAAAATTCTATTTTCATCCTCAAAAAAAGCAATTGAAATGAGGATATTTTCAGATGAACAAAAACAGTGGATTCATCACCAGCAAACCTATTCTTACAGAAAGCCAAAGGATATTGTTTAAGCAGAATAAAAATGTTCACAGATGGAAGGTGGAAGACCTAGGAAAAATGAAGAGCAATAGAAAGGGAAATGTATGGCTGGGCACAGTGGCTCACACTTGTAATCCCAGCACTTTGGGAAGCCAAGGCAGGTGGATCACGAGATCAAGAGATTGAGACCATCCTGGCCAACATGGTGAAACCTCATCTCTACTAAAAATATACAAAAATTATCTGAGCATGGTGGTGTGCCTGTGAAGGCTGAGGCAGGAGAATCACTTGAACCCGGGAGGTGGAGGTTGCAGTGAGCTGAGATTATGCCACTGCACTCCAGCCTGGGTGAAAGAGCAAGACTCCATCTAGAAAAAAAAAATAAAGGCAAATTTATGAATAAATCTGCATGAATATTGGCTGTATGAAACAATAATAAAAGTGTCTTATAGACATAAGTCAAGAGTTGGGTAAATGGAATTAAATTCTGCTAGGGCTTGCATTGTCCAAGAGAATAGCATCAATAAACATGACATTCTAATCAGTTAAAAATATGTTTTGAAATATCAAGGGTAATTATTAAAATAATAGACAAGCATTTATTTGTAACTTTGAACCTAATATTAGAAAAAAATGAAATAATAAACATTGAGTCAATCTAAAACAAGAAAATCAAGAAAAAGAAATATATATCAGGTAGAGCAAATAAAAAATACACAGTAAGATTATAGTCTTAGAAGTACATCAGTAACTATAACAAATATAAATAGACTAAATGCTTCAATTTAAAAAAACATTTCAGAATGGATTGAACAGATTTTATGAGGTTTGTAAAAGACACACTGAAAATATAAGAATATAGAAAGGTTGAAATGCAAAAATTAAAATAAAGCTTAACACAGAACATTTACAAAAGTTCACCATATGCTGGTCACTGAAGCAAATCTCTAGTATCAAAAAATTAAAATTAAACAGAGTATGTTCTAGATCCACAATGCAATTAAGCTAGAAATAAATTACAAAGAGATATCTACAAAATTTTCATGTACTTGGAAATTAAGCAGTATACGTTTATATGACTCATGAGTCAAAGCAGATATCATAAAAAAAATTAGAAAATACTTTGAACAGAAAAATTATTTCATCTTAAAACCTGTGGGATACTGGCTCAAACTATGCTTAGAAAGAAATTTATAACTTTAGTTGTGATGGATGTCTGAAATATCTATTTGTTTACCATTTATTTCAAGAAGTTAGTAAATTATATCAAGTCAAACAAGTTCACAGCTCACTGCCACCTCAAACTCCTGGGCTCAAGCAGTCCTCCTGCTTCAGCCTTCCTAGTACCTGGGATACAGGCACATGCCACCATGCCTGAGTAAGTTTTAAATCTTTTGTAGGAATAGGGACTTGCTTTATTGCCCAGGATGGTCTCAAACTCCTGGCTTCAATGCTTCTCAAAATGCTCCTGCCTCAGCCTCCCAAATTGCTGGGATTACAGGTGTGAGTCATCAAGCCCAGCCTAGGCTAGTCTCATCCTTCAACAAAGACAGACTCATGGAGCAGAGAAAAATTCCCAGTGACATATGTAACTGATAAAGGGGTTGATTTTGGACTATACCTAGACTGTCTACAAATCAATAGGAAAAGACAACCCAGTAGGAATATGGGCAATAGATCTGAATGGCTACTTCACAATAGAGGATTTTCAAATGGTCAATAAAAATATGAAAAGATTCCTACAACTTCATCAATAAGCAGAAAAATAAAAAATTAAATCATAATGAGATATAACTACACAGCTGCTAGAATGGCTAATCAAAAAGACTGATAATACCAAGTTCCAGCGAGGACATGGAAAAAAGGGACAGTCAAACACTGGTGTTTGATGTAAGTGTAAATAAGGACAACCATTTTGTAAAACTGGCATTATATCCTGGCATTTGGCATTATATCCTAAAGTTGAACATACACTATCTTGTCACTGAGCAATTCTACTCCTGGAAATACCCAATAGATATGCTCTTGCACATGTGTGCCAAGAGTGTTGCATACAAGAAAGTTTCAGCAGAATTATCAGAATAGTCCCAAACTGAAAGCAGCACAAGTGTTCATCAATAATAGAGTAGAAAAATAAATTCCTACTGAGGAATCCTTTATATAGCAGGGGCCATGGAATTTGAGCTGGTAAAATAATAAATCTCAAAGTCATTCATTCCATGGTGTAGACAAACTTGGGTGGATGGAAATCGCATTAATATGGAGAAGATCCACATCAGCAACTGCTCTTCACAAGAGCCATCTAGTGAAAATCTCTAAAGCACATGTGATCCACCCAACAGGACCACCTCGGCTTCTATTCTTGATCATACACGACCACCAGAAAGCTTCATTCCTGTACGTCATCAATTTAGTCCCTGGAAGAATTTTATTTTCTAGCTTTCATTTATTGCTTTTCTCTCTCTAGGAGGACAAGCCTCTGTCCTGGACCCAGCTCTGAGGTGGGCGAAGAGACCTTAGAAACACAAACAGCAAGGTTTGAATTCCAGCTGCATCTCTTATCAAACGGTAAGCATGGGAAAAATTACTTGTCTATACAAATTTCAATGTCCTTATCCATAAAATGGGTATAATAACATACATATATACCATACAGTTATATGAAGATCAAATAATGTCTAAAAAATTTCATGCAAAGAAAAGTGCTCCAATGGTAGCTATTAGTAGCTTATGTTGATTCTGACTAGCTTCCATTTCAGTATGCCATGATTTGAATGTTTATGTACCTCCAAAATTCATCTTGAAACTTATTCCCCAATGCAATAGTGTTAAGAAGTGGGGCCTTTAAGAGGTGATTAGCTCATGAGGGGCATTCACTCATGAATAGGATTAGTTCCCTTATAAAAGAGGTGTTGCATAGTGCTCACCCCTTTTGCCCTTCTGCTCTTCCACCATATGAGAACATAGCATGTGTCCCAGCTAGAGGATGCAACAACAGGTACCATCATGTAAACAGAGAGCAAACCCTCACCAGACTCCAAATCTTGGACCTGGCAACCTCTGGAAGTGTGAGAAATACATTACCTAGTCTGTAGTATTTTGTTATAGCAGCAGGAATGGACTAAGACAATGTGTTTTGACATTAACTCAGACCTTGTCTTTTCTCCTCACTACTATGCTAAGAACCCCAAGAGTGAATCAATTGGTTCAAACCAAGCATAACTGCACCAGAGGAGTTGGGCATATTCCCAGCTGACTGCTCGGGAAAGGCATTTGTGTTGTGTGTCACCTGAATGAAGGTTGATTTCTATAGACAGCAACCAGAGGGACTGAAGAGGGAGGAACAGAGAGGGAAGGGAGGATATCCAGGCAAAGAGAATGAGATGAACCTCTGGATTCTCTTGAAAACTAGACTCTGATGTTGGGGCCAGAAAATACTATTGAGTGTTGACATCTTTTCTGTACCTTGCCAGCCAACCAGAATTTTCTTTACCTGCTTTCTTCATCCTCTATAAGGGGAGCTCTATTTTCACTAGCTCAGTTGTGAGGTGTGTGTGATGCATAAGCAGGCAATGTGCACAGAAACACAAACTGGATTCTGGGAGACAAAAGAATAGGAGCAGACAGAAAGAACAGGAAAGGGCTACAACAAGCTGGGCACTGGGGAGAATATTATTCAGCACTGAGAATTGTAGAAGGAAAGGCATTTGGGGTAAGCAACTGATGACCACTTTGGAGAACACTGTAAGTGACAGAGATGATCAAATAACCACAAAGTGGCAAATCTGCCTTGGAATTTAATTTGGAACCAGTTCTGTTGGATCTGGAGTTCATTCTACCAACCTCCATGCCCTCCTGTAACAGCAAGAGAGAGCCAGGGGCTTTTCAAAGAGATGACCAGGGCTATGGGTTTCAGATCTGCATGGAAGGCATTTTTAGACACACAAAGCCAGGCATGATTGTAGCTGAAAAGGAACAAGGGGGAAAGGAAGCAACTAGAATTGCATTTTTCATAAACATTGCCTTTGGTCTGCTTCACATGGATGACTAATGAATATGTTGACTATTGCTCAATGAAATATTTATTATGTGTTAACTTTGTTTCAAGACTTCCTGATTTACTCTGATATGTTAAATTTTTGAACATTTGAATTATAGAGCTATCTAAATACAAATCTTTATCTCTGAGGATTTGTTCTACAAAATTGCTTTTGTGTACCTAATCTTTGTTATATATAAGCCAGCAATAGATCTGGAATTAACTTAATGTAATATACATAAAAGTCATATATATATATAAATAATTTTTCTGGGATATTACCTTAAACTTAAGGTGTAACCATAACCACGGTCATACATTATCTTTTATATGATAATTATTTTGATTACATAGATTCCTACTGAAGAGAGTTTAGATAATACTATAAATATAAATAAGATAAAAATCACCCACAGATCTTACTGTTCAGAGATAATCATTATTCATATTTTAAAATATTTTTAGCTACTCTTTTTTTTATGCCTATGCAGACAGTTATTATTATATAATTGAGATTATTGTGGCTTTTTACTTTTATATGCTGCTGTTGTTAATTAATACTATATTCTGACAAGTTTAAGATACCAAGAAATGTTCTTTAGAAATTTAATATATAATGGCTATGCTCTATTCCCACATGTTGGATACATCATAATTTATTTAAACATTCCTTAATGTTGGAGTTTTAGGTTCTTTTCATTATTTTCCTGTTATATAACGTGATAACTATCTTGATACAGTACTAATATTTGCCTGAACTTTTGCTTTTATAACAACTTATTTGAGATCTAAATCACATACCAAACAACTCACCCACTTAATGTGTACAATTCAATATCTATTCATATATGCACAGCCAGGGGCATCTTTTGTCAACATCCATTTTAGAACATTTTCATTATCCCCAAAATAAACTCCACCCCCTTTAGCCATCAACCCCCAGTTCTTCCATATGCCCCACCTGCACTGTGGACAACCACGAATCTATGTTCTGTCTCTAAAGATTTGCCTATTTTGGACATTTGTATAAGGAACTCATATGATAGGTCGTGCTTGTGACAGTCATCTTTCATTTTGCATAATTTCAAGGGTGATCCATGTAGTACAGTAGCATTTATCAGTACTATATTCTTTCATTGCCAAAAAGTATTATGTGTGTGGTTATACCACATATTACATATCCATTCATCAGCTGGTGGATATTTGGGTTGTTTCTGCTTTTCAGCTATTATGAAATAATGTTTCTATGAATATTCATGTACAAATTAGTGTAGACATATATTTTCATTTCTCTTGGGTATATAAAACTAGGAGTGGAAATGCTGGGTCCTGAGGTAACTCCATGTTTAATCATTTTAAGACTTGCCAGACTGTTTTTCAAAGTGTCTGTGTCATTTTATATTCCCACTAGAAATGTATAAAGGTTTCAATTTCTCTACATCCTCACCAACATTTGTTGTCTTTTTTTAAAAAAATGATAACCATCCATTTGGGTTCGAATTATCAACTTGTGGTTTTGATTTACATTGTCCTGATGGCAGAATTTCTATTTAATTAAGATACTTTTTGGATATAAAGTTACTGAATTAAGAATACAGTTTTTAAAAAGTTAATGTATAGTGCCAAATTGTTTTCACTAATTGTGTGAATTGTACTCTGCGTGGAAGTGTGTAGTTCACTTGTTCCATAAGATTTTCATCAAAATAAATATTTAAATGGGTATCACTTTAACACCCTTTCTTATGACCCTAGGTCTTTTCATATACACAATGATTATTTATATAACTCCAGTGAGCTACCCATATTCTTTGTCCATTTTCCTATTGGGTCTTAGTTTTTACTTTTTATTAAGTTATATACATTTCTTATATTAGTCATATTTTTCGTGAAGTATTTTAGTGTACATTTGTTTTGGAAATTTTTCTTAGAATAGCCTACATTCATCTTGAATAATTTTTGTTAAAAGGGAAAGTTTTTGAGTAAGTCATTACTATAAGACATCTGAAAAAGTTAATAGTTCAGAGTCTTTGTGATAACCAATCAGAACAATCATTTCCAAAGAATTAAAAAAGGTTTTGAAAATTTAAAAATTCATATTTGTTTACACAATACAAAGTATTAGGCAAATGGAGACTAACTGAGACACAGCACTTTGATTACATGAGACACATTCATGCTTCTCCCTGAATCTAATTGAAAATTAAAATATACTTTATGTTCAATGAAATACAGGAAATTAGAAGTGGTAATCATTTGGGGGTTGATTCTTTTCATTTATTTTTTTTGACACTTTAATTACATTTGTGGAAATAACTGGAGTTTAAAAAAATATATGTTGCTCAGTGTCAATCTCTCAATGTTTACTTATATTTAAAATCCCAGCACTTTGGGAGGCCGAGGCAGGCAGATCACGAGGTCAAGAGATCGAAACCATCCTGGCCAACATGGTGAAACCCTGTCTCTACTAAAAAATACAAAAATTAGCTGGGCATGGTGGCACACGCCTGTAGTCCCAGCTACTCAGGAGGCTGAGGCAGGAGAATTGCTTGAACCCGGGAGGCTGAGGTTGCAGTGAGCCGAGATCGAGCCACTGCACTCCAGCCTGGTGCCTGGCGACAGAGCAAGACTCTGTCTCAAAAAAAAAAAAAAGAAAGAAAAAGAAAAAGAAAAACTGTCACAATAAAATCTAGGACTGAGCAGTCTCACTCTTTTATTTGCAAAATTCTAAAACAGAAATTGCTGAAGTATAACACGCATTTTCTGGCTAATTGTGCTTCCAGAAGGCTAAGTGTGAGAGGTGAGATGTGTGAACACCAAATACCTTTCCCCAGTTCTGCTTAAAAGTCAGAATTGCTCTTAAGTTGATTATAAATAGCTCTAGTTTTCCTTTACAATGATCTGTGAACTCCAAATGCTCACTGTTGAGTAGTTCTGAGTTTATAGTCTTTTGAATTTAAGCACTGTCTTTTAAGGCCTAACGAGTCCCCCCTTCTACCCAGAGCTGGTTGGTTACTATGGCTGAAGCCAGAGGCGGCACAGAGTAATGTGGGATGGATGACAGATATCATCTTCTTCTCTCTAAACTATGTGCTTCAGTGGCTGAATATTGATCCATCCAAAAGGAGGAAAGTGCCTGTATTATGTTTAAATGTACCAGATAAGGAATGGAGAAGAAGGATATGAGAAAATCTCCTGTGTTAACGTGTGTAAGCACCTTTGGTCTGGGGGCACACATTGTGTGATGGGAGTAATTTTCCCTTCTTGTTACTTTTTCTCAACAGTGGCATTAAATAAAGAAATGTGCCAAGTGTCCCAAGTGTCCTGGTGCTTCTGTCATTAAGGAGTTATTGTAACAAAATGTTAAGGACTAAGATGCACTCTTAACAGGAGTCCTGAGTTGAGCCCTATTGTGGATTGAATTGTGTCCTCCAGAAAGATTCATGGAAGTCCTAATCCCCAGGTACCAGAGAATGAGACCTTATTTGGAAATAGGGTCATTGCAGATGCAATTAACTAGATGGGGATGAGGTTATACTAGAATTGGTTGGGCCCTTAATCCAATAAGGCTAGTTTCCTTCTAAGAGTGAAACTTAGATACTGATACACACAGAGAGTAGAAGGCCAGAAGACAGAAGCAGAGATTGACGTGAGGCATCTCTTAGCCAAAGAATGCTGAAGAACCCCAGCCATCACCAGGAGCTACAAGAAAGCCATGGAACAAGGTTTTCCTCCAAGTCCTCAGGAGGAACCAACCCTGCTGACACCTTGAGTTCAGACTTCTGGCCTCCAGAGCTGTGAGAGAGTAAGGTTCTGTTGTTTCAAGCAACCCAGTTCGTGGGCCTCTGTTAGAGCTGCCCTTGCAAACCAACACAGGCTCTAAATCTCTAGCCAAACTGCTTAATCATTTTACCTCAATTTCTTTATCTGTGAGATAGAAATTATAATAGCAGCCCATTGTGAGAATCCAATAGATGTCTTCTGTAAGGGAAAGCTTTTACATTTGGCTACCTGGGGCTTCTGGCCTTACGCCTTGCACCCTTCTCTGTCAGCACTACTGGTGCAGTTTAGAGACCAGTGGCTATTAAACTGCAGTGCACATCAGAATCACCTGGAGCGCTTGTTAAACCATAGGTGGCCTGACCCCACCTCCAGAGTTGCTCATCCAGGAGGTCTGAAGTGGGGCATTGCTAACTTTCCAGTCTGACACATTCTTAGGTGATACTGATGCCGCTGGTCCGGAGACCCCATTTTGAGTACTATGGAATTAGACACTTGGGGAAGATTTATGGGGAACAAAGTAACAAGGTCAGCCTTAGAGGGAGTTCTGAAAGGGCAGGAGGCTTTGCATCACGTGCAGTAAGCCTTATTCTTGTCATCACAATTGGTCTCAGCTACCCTGCCCTTCCCCTGTGCTATAACACATGGACATTTATGCTATCTTATTGGCTACAGGTTCTTTTCCAATCTTCATCCTGAATTTGGAAGTTATTTTCTTGCACATTCTGGGCTTCAACTTGAATGTCTACCTATTTTTCCATTTTGAACTTCCCAGAGTGATGAGATTTGAGATCTCATCTAAAGTTAATGTCAGGATCCTTTTGTCTCACCTTCCCTATGAGCTCTTTTCTCCATGACCTCTTCCTTCCTAACACAGACTTTTTTTTTTTTTTTTTTTTTTTTAAGATGGAGTCTCCTCTGTAAGCCAGGCTGGAGTGCAGTGGTACCACCTTGGCTCACTGCAACCTCCTATGATTATTAGGTGCTTAATCATACATTCATCTATGGGACCAGTTTTCATGTAGTAGTCACTCAGAGACATTCCTGTTGATTTGTAACCACCCCACCCCCACCTCACTCTGATCATGTTCAGCTAGACTTAGAAAGCTAGGCCATCATTGATCTTCCAAAACACTTTAATTTCGTTTAAGTTTTACTAAATTTCCCAAAGCTTTTCTGCCCATTCATTCATGAAATGTGGAACACCTCCTGTGTGCTCTCAGTGTATGCTTGGCATGCAGTGGTGAACAAAACTCAACGGTCCATTCCCTTAAGGAGTTTGCAGAATAGTGAGAGAAGTGAGGGAGATACACATTTAAAAGAAATCACATTAATACATGCAAAAGCATAGCTGTGACAAGTGCATCAAAGGAGAGTAGTACTTAGCTCTACAGGATTATACTGGTAAAATGTGACCCTGTTAGGAAGCTCAGAGAAGTCTTTTAAATGGAGATCTGAAGGGCATGGAGAAAATTAGCCAGGTATAAAGTAGAAAATGGTCAGGCAGAGAATAGTGTGTGCGAAGCTTGGCCAGATGAAGGAGTGTACCAGACATCAACCTTTAGTGTGGGCATCAGGGTATATGAGAGGTGCTGGTGCTGTGTGGCTGAACAAGTGGGGAAGTGCCCACGGCGCATAACCTTCCTCAATGCTGTGTTCTCATTCTGAACGGGTATGAGCCATCAGGCATCTTCCTTGTTTCCACTGGCTATTCTCCCATCTGTCATCAGACTTCCTCCACTCATGATGTGGAATTCATCCCTCGCTACCTGCTCACCAGTGCTGTGTTGGCACCCCAGGGAAATAGGCATCCCTTCTTCTTTCCCAGGTGACCTCTCCATTTGGCCTTTCTTCCTTCCCTACTGCATTCTCCAGTGACTGCACTCAGTGAGCCTCTAAGTCTCTAGGGTGACTTATATCTGCAATTTAACTGATTTCTTCCCTTTGTTCATTAACATGCCCAGATGGCCCAGCTTAAAAAACAAACAAACAGAAAACTTCCTATCAGTTTCCTTGTTAACCATGACCTAATGACTGGCTTCCCTCTTTTCACTGGTGGTAGTGGGGTAGGGGGACAACTGCCTTTGCTTCTTCACTTCCTCTCCTCTCCTGACTCCTTAGTCAATTCTGCCTTAATAGAGAATTCTTCACTGTTAAATGTGTTCACTGGTCTTAAGCTTGATATTCGAATGGGATTTCCTCCCCTCTGTAATACATCTTCCAAATTAAGGGCATCTTAAGAATTGCTGTCAACATTCCCCAATTCAACTTAACTCTAAAAAGTATTTTCTAGATCTTTAATCTAAGGAATTTCCTACTTGGCAAACTTTTTATAACTGAACTCAGAGAAAATCAGTATTTCTGAAAGGGTAGCATTTTTTTTGTGTGTGTGATGGAGTCTCATTCTGTCGCTAGGCTGGAGTGCAGTGGCGTGATCTCGGCTCACTGCAACCTCTGGCTCCCGGGTTCAAGTGATTCACCTACCTCAGCCTCCCGAGTAGCTGGGACTACAGGTGTGCGCCACCACACCCAGCTAATTTTTGTATTTTTTGGTAGTGACGGGGTTTCACCATGTTGGCCAGGACGATCTCGATCTCTTGACCTTGTGATTTGCCCACCTCAGCCTCCCAAAGTGCTGGGATTACAGGTGTGAGCCACTGTGCCAGGTTTTAACGTTAAATGTTTGAAATGCAGTTTTTAAGTGGCACTTTATATTTGATTTGTTGTCATTGAAGTTGGCTTTATATGTGTGGCCCAGAGAAAAATACAAGCTGAGCATGTTTAACAAAACAATCAATCTGAAAAATTTTTTCCAAGGGGAAAAAGAAAAGCCCAAGCCAAAGATGAATAATCTATTTAAATATCTGTAAATTGTCAACTGTTTTATCCCTTCTGAAAATGTAATTTTCTTTTAAAAACATATTAAAGTAGAATAAATATATTGTCAGTATTATTTTCATATATAAAGCTGATACAGAATATTGGAAGCTTGTACTCAAGAGTTCTTAGTATTGTTGACAGGTTTATGCTAAATTAAATTATCTCTCTCATACTTGGATTTTCTGTAATCAAAAGAATGCATCATTTACATGACAGGGTAACATGCATACTGTGACTAAGGTAAAGGTTTTCTCTGTAGGGCTAACTAGCTACCAAAATAGCAACAGAACTTGGCCTCTTTTTTTTCTTTTTTGAGGCAGAGTCTCACTCTGTTGCCTAGGCTGGAGTGCAGTGGCATGATCTCAGCTCACCGCAACCTCTGCCTTCTAGATTCAAGTGATTCTCCTGCCTCATCCTCCTGAGTAGCTGGAATTACAGGCATGTGCCACTGCATCTGGCTAATCTTTGTACTTTTTAGTAGAGAATGGGTTTCACCATGTTAGCAAGGCTGGTCTTGAACTAGTGATCCACCTGCCTCAGCCTCTCAAAGTGCTGGGATTACAGGTGTGAGCCACTGTGCCAGGCCAGAACTTGGTCTCTTTAACACAGTACTTTAACAGGCTGACTAGCCAGATCCCATGTTTAGGGTTAACAATATGCCTTCAGCATCTTTAGTGATGATATCCAGAGAAGCATAGAATAAATAAGCTAATGGTAAAGATGCCCTAACAATTATTCTCATTCCAGAAGTGCTACTGCTATCTCAGAGTCCAGTTGCTTGGCATTTATTTACAAGCATTCGGATGCCAATTCCCAGGATATTGGGAGGTTCAGACCGTGGCAGCCTGAACCATACTAATCAAATAAATAAAAGGTCTGATTTGTAAACCATAATGTCAATGTCCTACAAGGAGAATTGACACTTTGCTAAAACACTATATTCCTTGTCACTCAATCTGTCCACCCTTTTCTTAGAAGGAAGCCTAATGCAGTGCTTAGCAGGAACTATAGTTGCCTAAATCTCTAAGCTGCTAGCCAAACAATAAATGGATTTGAGATTAGACTATTATTGTAGGAAGGGGAAAGAGGATGAAACACCCAGCATTTTTTATTGCAAGCAAGATAAAGCAGTGTTGACTGAGTGAACAAAGGGAAATTTATGGGAAAGGCACTGGGAACTGAAATGTCAGGACCCTGGAGAACCGGGCTTGAACCGGACTTGAACACATGAGGTAGTAACCATAACCATTGAACAATCTGCTGAGTCAGTTTCCCAGTCTTTTTGACCCTCTGCTGGACCTAGCTTTCAAAATTTAATCAGCCTTTTAAAATTTCAATTAGCCCATATCTAGCATGTATTTATATTATCTGGGAAGAATTATAAAGACCCTGCACTCAAAGAGGTAAGCATCAGAGATTATATATGAATGTCTACAGTGCATATTAGACCAAATGCAGCTCATCAGGGCTGAGGCTTTGAAAATAAAGGGAGGACATGAGGGTAGAAGGATGGGGAAAGACTTCAAAGGAAAAGCACTGCAAATGGGTACCAGAGGGGGCAGGATTTTGTGGGGAAGTTGGAAATATTTCAAACTGGAATGAAATAATGACTATGGTACAGATGTAAGAGTCTAACACTAGTCACCCACTTGGTTCAGCCCTTTCTTCTCCTCTGTGATTGGGTTAAGAGGGTTTAGCTAAGTGGAAAGGAAGTTTTTGCAGGGAAAGGCCCCTGTATTTTGGAGGGAGGAGGGTTATATTAGAGAGAAGGAAAGTTGGGGAAGGTGGCCATCCCCAGCAGAAAGACCCACACATTCCACTTCAAAAGAGGCAAAAAGAAAAAAAAAAAGAAGCTTCTGTCTATGTATCTGTTGGAGAGTGGCTGGCAGGTGACAAAACTGGAAGCAAAAAAACAAAGATGGTGTTTCCCTAGACTTCCCATCTCTAGGAAAGGGCTTGTTAGCCCTGCCCAGGCTGGGTCGGGGCTCAATGCTACTGGTAGTATCCAAAGGCACAAAATCTTATGTTAAGGGCCACTCACCCAGAAACAACTGCCTGGGTTTTGCCACCCAGAAACAACTGCCTGGGTTTTGCACAATCGAAGTTTGAATATAGCGCGATCTGGCGAACATCAGATCCAATGTGGTTAGAAGAAAGCATCAGTATCAATGATATAGTGTTCATTTTTTATTCATTCATTCAGACCTCTTCTATTTATTAATACTGACTGGAGGCTCTATCTTGAATTGAGGCTAAAGGGTAGAGTAGAAAAAAGTAAGGATAAGTCACTTCCTTTCATTGCCTTTGTTTTCTCATCTGTAAAATAAGAAGTTGGAGTTTAATGCCTCTGCTTTGCAATGTTTCTTATGCTTAACAAACTCACACATGAAGTCAGGAGCAGTTTGCCCCCTGTATGTGCCACAGGCACAGTGACAGGGGTTGAAGCTCAGTAGGATGAATGCTGCTGCTTTTCCTCTACCTCCTTGAAGCTAGAGACCCTCTGAAAGGTGCCAGGGATGCAGCAGCTCTATGCAAATGAGAGGTCTGGTATTTCCCAGAAGCTTTAGCATAATGCAAGGAGAAATAGTGCATGAATGATGTGATGGGATTATTGCTGACCATGAATTTACTGCCCAATTAGTGAGGTGGTGTTTTGTGAGGGTTTCATTTAATTAGGACTTTCCTGAGAAGATCTAGGTTTATTTAACATTTTACATTGATTTTATCTCAGGAGACTGTAGGGCAGCATGCTGAATTTCAACATTTTGCCAAAGGTTTTCCTCACTGACTTTTGATTCCCCTTTCCCTGTATTGTGCTTCTCCATTTCTCTCCAAAGCCTCTGTTGAAGATTCTTTGCAACCAAAGACAGCATCCATGTTTAGAATTGTTCAGTGTCTGGGGTATTTGTTCCTCTGTATTCAAGTAACAGTACGTGTCCATAGGAAGATTTTTTTTTCAAATTACTCGTCTGGAAACCCCTTGGGATTCAAGGTCCAGCCCATACATGTCTTGATACGTCCCCTTCTTAATCCCAACATCTCCTACCATGATGCTTGCTAGTAGGAGGAGCTTAACAAACTTTTTCAAAGGTGACATCTCAAAGGTCTTTACAGGCATAAATTGTGGGCTTTGATATAAATGCTGGACTTAGATGAGGTATTTGTCCATTTTCATGCTGCTGATAAGGAGGTACCTGAGACTGGACAATTTACAAAAGAAATTGGACTCACAGTTCCACATGGCTGGGAGGCCTCACAATCATAGCCGAAGGTGACAGGCATGTCTCACATGGCAGCAGACAAGAGAAGAGAGCTTGTGCAGGGAAACTCCCATTTTTAAAACCGTCAGATCTCATGGGACTGATTCATTATCATGAGAACAGTGTAGGAAAGACCTGCCACCATAATTCAGTCACTCCAACTGGGTTCCTCTCAGGACATGTGGGAATTGTTGAGAGTTAAAATTCCGGATGAGATTTAGGTAGAGACATGGCCAAATCAGATCAGATGAGATGCAGAGGATGCCTGGGAGACTGAACAATGGTATCCAAAGGATTTAATGTCCTTAAATAGTTTTTTCTCCCAAGGTAGCTTCTTTGAAGTTTAGCAGCATGAGACTTCTAAGTTGGTGGATGAAGAACCAGGGAAAGATAGAATCTGGCTTTTGTATAATGTAGGGGCTCAGTTAAGTATTCAAAGTTCCAAAGAGGCAATTCAGGCCCCCATTTCATACCTTTCATGAATAGAGAGCAGAGCTCATATCTATCCCAGGCCCTTCCACTTTGTAGATCAACTGCTCTATCTTTTGGCAGCTTCAACCAAGGCCTATCTCATGAAATTTTCCATTGTTCAGATGAGAGATGCAGTAGTAAAAATTAACTATAAAATACTGTTTTCTATTATGCAAGTGGTGGGCAACTTTTTTTTTTTCTTTTTTTTTTTTTGAGATAGAGTTTTGCTTTTGTTGCCCAGGCTGGAGTGCAATGGTGCTATCTAGGCTCACTGCAACCTCTGTCTCCAGGGTTCAAGTGATTATCCTGCCTTAGCCTCTGGAGTAGCTGGGATTACAGGCATGCACCACCACACCCAGCTAATTTTGTATTTTTTAGTAGAGCTGTGGTTTCTCCACATTGGCCAGGCTGGTCTTGAACTCCTGACCTCAGGTGATCTGCCTGCCTCGGCCTCCCAAAGTGCTGGGATTACAGGCATAAGCCACCACACCCAGCTGGGCAACCTTTTAAAAATTGGAAACATAGAGAAAAAAGTTTATTCCTAACAACCAGAGCCTCAGTGAATTAAAATTACTCAGGTTTCCTACTGATGCTACATGCCCATTGAATGTCAGCTGGGGACTCTGGCCTGCTTTAGTCTCACTCTGGATCCTAGCTGAGATACCACAGCTTTCTAGAATATTGTGGCAGAGGAAAAGAGAGCTTTGCATTTCATACCCACCTCTCACGCCACTTCTGCAGAAGTAACAGTCACTTTTCCTCCTAACCCTCTAGTCAAAACTTGTAACCATACCTCCACTTAACAAGAGGTTTGGAAAGTGAAATTCTGCCAGGTAGGGAAAGGTGTATGAACAGTGGTAAGGGCTACCACACTGGAGAATAGCTCCTTTCATCTGCTTCTCTGCAGCCTGCGTCCCTAGTCCATGCGCTCTACTGCTCCAGTGCCCACCACTGCTTGACTCTGCCTTTGTGTGTCTCCGTTCACATCATCAAGAAAGACCATGACTGGTAGCTCTACCAGATGGATAGAACCCTTTTGCATCAGATGTTCACCCTGTGCCCAAGCAGCAGTGTCTTGAAGAGTAGGGGTGGGTTTGTGGTTCCTAACAGGCAGCAGGAGTTGTGGAGACATGAAAAGTATTTCTAGGACTCCCATTCTGCCTTGTTGTCTCTACCCATCCTTGGCAATTTCTTCGATGGTGGCTTCTGTCCTTCTGGCTTCTCCTTGTTATCACTGTGGTCTACATATGGGGACAGCGACCAAGTTCTTTCCCACCAGCTCCTCAGTCCTAGAAAAATCAGACGTGGTTAAGTACCAGAGCACAGAAGGCATTTAGTGCTGCTCCCAAGTCATCTGATTCTATCAATTTCACTTTAGGCAGCCATACCTCCTTGGTTACATATGAAGTATCCGTATATAACTTAGTATCGTGCTTTTTCACATTATATTTTGATTTTTATCAGATCGGAAACCCTAAATTCACAAGCATTTGGTGTTAACCAAGTTCACATTTGGGCTTTTTAATTTCTGCAACCAGAGGATTAAATGCTATTTTTGTAGTAAGACTTCAATTCTATTTATCTGTCCAGGCTTAAGGGCTCCTGTTCTTCTTTTTAAGTTGTTAAATTGTATCAGACCGGGGGGGTGGGGGGGGTGGGGGGGGAAAGCGTGTGTGGCCTTCCCTAAGGTAAGATAGGGATATCGAAACCAGGGCAGAGAAATGTTTTCTGTGACCAACCAGGCAAGGCAAGGCATAGAAGGAGCAATGACTTAGTCATTAGCCCAGATAGAAGGCCACTCCTTTTCAGGCTGCGGCTGCAGAGAGGCCAGGCTCAAAGGGCAGGAGGGCTGTCTGCAGGCAGCGCCGCCGCGGCTACCTGGAAGCCCCGCAAGTCACCTGAGTCCCGCGGGTGCCTGGGCTAACAATCTGCGGCGACCCGTCCGCAGCCGGCGGGGACACGAACACCAGCCCCGGGACAGGAGGAAGTCCTCGGCCCGCTGACCAAGGATCCGCCCGCAGGTGCCAAGGAGCCACATCTCCACATCTCCGCAGCGGGCGCCCGCGCCCAGGTACCGCGCGCCACGGCACCTGCCCGGGCGTCCCCGCGCTTGGGGCGGGGCTTCCCGCGTCCCCTTTAAGAGGCCGTATCACACGCCCTTGACGTCAGTGTCTCTCCGCATGAGCCCGCGCCCCGCTCGGCTCCGCGCCCTCGCGCCCACAGCCCCGGCGGCGGCACGACCAGCGGCGGCCAGGAGAGCGCGCCGCCCTGCTCGGCCCTCCGGCCCCGCTCCGCCGCCGCCTCCCGCCTGCACCGCAGCCGCCCGCGCGGCCTCCTGCACCATGTCGGTGGCCGGGCTCAAGAAGCAGTTCCACAAAGCCACTCAGGTAAGAAGCGTGGCAGGTGCGTCTCGGGCAGTCCGGAACGAAGCTGCGAAGGGCGCGCTCCGCGGCGCTGGCGTCCGGCGGCGGCTCGGGGACCCCGGCACCGCGCCTCGCCCGCGCCGGCCGCGCCCCGCCTCGCCAGCCGCGGCGGCGGCGGCTCGGGGCATCCCCGGGCTGGGCGTCCGCTCTCGGTTCCCCGCCCCCGGCTCGGTGCGCGCTGCCCGCCCGCGGGTCCCCGGCGTCCCGCCTGGTAGCGCTGCCCGCCGCCCCCGCACCACCTCACGCCGGCGCTGCGGGAAGGGGACCGCGGCTGCACTGCTGCCGCGGCGCGCAGGTGCCCGGGCGGCGCGGCGGGAGATTATGTAAAGTCGCTTCTTCCCGGGTGACCTTGCGGAGTCGGTGCGCCCGGCTGTCCCGGGATGTGTCGGCACGAGCGGGGGCCGCGCTGGGGGTGGCGGCGCGGAGGCCGGTGGTCTGCGCTCCTCTCCCTTCCCCGCCGCCCGCAGGCTCCAGAGGAATGGGAGGCTGGGGGCTTGCTTTAGGGACACGCATACATTAACTTTTTCCTGGAGAACTTGGTCGTGAGACTCCGTTGAGACCAGGGCATGACCAGCCGTGCGCCGGTCTTTTCCCTTGGGTTTTGCAGCCTTAGCTTGACTAAATTGTTGAAGACTTAAAATCATCCTGTATTTTAAATCGTTTTCAATGAACTTTTGACATCGTGAATGTACCTGTTTTTCTTTATGGGGTTAGTTTGCTGTGATTGTAATAAAACAATCTAGATTCTAATAATTATAATCATTGGACTCGAAGAATTTTACATAGGGACAAATAAGCGAGTACTTATGCTGTGACCTATTTTTTACGTAATGTGTGTGATTACTAATTTTTTATCCTTCTGAAATAGGTTCAAATTTACGGGATCTCTAGCTAAGGGTTTTGATGACGTATCTTGAAATGTTTTTCATAATTTAGTGTTAAATATTTTTTCATTGGTTAGCCTTAATTAACGAGCTTTCTCATAATTTCTCGGAAGTAATGAGGTTTTTCCTAGGCTACCACAATGGCAGCCCCGTTATAAACCACATCCAGAAAAGATGAGGGTTGTGTTTTACAGAACCTTGGTTAACTTAGGGTGACAGATGCAGCATGAAGTTCACATCCTGTGTATGTGTGTTTGCGCACATGTGTATCGTCTTCGTCCCCATAGACTTGCCTTTATAGAATCAATTATGTCTATCAACTTAGGAAATTAAGAAAAGTAAGATGTTCTGTAAAGATGTTTCTTAATGTCATTATTCTTGCTTTTCTTTTATAATTGGAGTTTTCTGTGACCACTCCACCAGACATGTTTAGGAATGTAAGTGCTTTGTTTGTTGATGTAGTTTGGAAGGCTTTGAATAACTGTATACTTCAAGTTCTTTCACGTTCACAGAACCAAGCATGTGTGCTGCCCAGGAATTCTCTGGCATAATTTTCTTCAATATTACTAACCTTTTTGATTTCTATACTGGTCACTTCTCTATATCATGCTTCGACATTGGATTTACCAAAACGACATCTTTTTTCCACTTTGGTCCTAAATATTTCTTTTGCAAAGCTTAGTGCCCTCAAAGGCAATTAGGAGTCTTGGCTTTGGAGTCGGAAGGGCTAAGATTTGAATCTTGCCTCTGCTGCCTCTGACCTTGAGAGAGTTATTTAACTTCTGAATCTGTCCTTGCTAAGTGATGATATAATATCCATTTCTCAGGGTTGAGATGAAGAGAAATGAGTGTGTAGACACATGTAAAAAGTTCCAATAGATGATAGTTATTAACATTAAGGATAATTTTGTTAGTATAAAATACTATCCTTTATGCTATGGAAGTTACCCAAGCTAGACCTTTTAGTTTTTCCAACTTAAAAAATAGTCAGAGGGCTCCATTTCAGCTAAATCTTGAAGTTCTATGTAGCTCTAAAGTGTAGAAAACATAATTTGAACTGTGTTAGGAAAGAACTTAAAAGGTTTGGAGAAGGTAAGCATGTGATGTGATATGGTTTCTATTTATCACACTGAATCCAAATGCAGAATCACTGCATCATTGTCTTCCTTTTACTGAAAAGCCTTTTATTTGAAAGGTGAAGTAGCACATAGTCTTTTATCCATAACTTAGTGTAGGACATTCCTAGAAAGCCTAAGGCACAGCTAACTGTTCTTTGCATATGTGTATATTTAGAAGAGTATGGAAAGCCCGTGTTAATGTTTGCATGTGACAAAAAAGTTAAAGAAATAGTCGTGTCCTACTTTTGTAGCCATTTATTTCCATGCAGGTCCATGAACCTGATGTAATCTACAGAGGAGGCATTAGACCTAGAATTACTTCCTTTTGAGAACTAACTTGCTGGATGATATAGCCTAGGTTTATTTGTTTATTTTTTTTTTTGAGACGGAGTTTTGCTGTTGTCACCTAGGCTGGAGTGCAGTGTCGCCATCTTGGCTCATTGCAACCTCCACCTCCCAGGTTCAAGCAATTCTGCCTCAACCTCTGGAGTAGCTAGGATTACAGGTGCCTACCACCATGCCCAGCCAATTTTTGTATTTTTAGTAGAGACAGGGTTTATCCATGTTAACCAGGCTGGTCTCGAACTCCTTACCTCAGGTGATCTGCCCTCAGCCTCCCAAAGTGCTGGGATTACATTCGTGAGCCACCATACCCAGCCTGATTTTATAATCGGAAGGCACCTGTTCAGGCAAAAGTTTCTTTCTATGGAATTGAGCTTTTTTTTTTTTTTTTGCTTGTGTTAGTAAGAGATGATATTTATGTTAATAAAACAGTATACTTTACTGTTTGTACTTGGAGTTTCTGATTAAATGTGTCACAAGTGTTGTCTTATATTAGAATTGATTATTTCTACCTTGTTGCTGACAGTTATTTTCAGTATATTTACAATTTGGAGGTTAAAAAAAATGCTTATGCCAAGTAAAACTTATTAGAGGAGAAAATCCTTTCAGCATGAAAATACATAAAGATAGCAAAAATTGATCATCTTATATTCATATACTTCATTACTTAATTGCTCATAATTTACTATGTAATTAGAACAAAGTATTCTTTTTTTACTGCAATAAAGGGCAAATGTGTGTTACTCTACTTTTAGTGAGTTTTATTCCTATTGAGATTTCATTTTACAAAAGTCATGTCAATTTTTTTTCACTTGTTTTAAACTGGCAGCAGCTTAGGTAAAAATGGCTGTTTCCAATGAATATGAAGCTTCTACAAAATCTGTACTTTAAAAAATTCACTCTATCATGCATATGATGTGTATACATTTTGCTTTATAATAACATGTAAAAGTCTATTATAAAGTAAAATATATTGGGTCATTTTATGAGTGTGCTGGAGCTGCTGTAACAAAGTACTACAAACTGAGTGGTTTCAACAACAGAAATGTATTGTCTCCACTTCTTGAGACAAGCACACTTGAAGTCTGAGACCCAGGTGTCAGTAGGGCTATGAGCCCTCTGAAGGTATGAGACAGGATCTATTCCAGGCTTTCTTAGCTCTGATGCTTTGTTGCTTATCTTTGGCCTTCCTTGGCTTGTAGATACGTCACCTTGGTCTCTGCCTGCATGCTCACATGGCATTCTCCCTGTGTCTCTCAGTGTCCAAATTTCCCTATTTTATAAGGACCCCAAGTCATATAGGATTGGGCAAGCCCATCCCACTCCACTATCACTTCATCTTAAGGAATTATATCTGTAATGCCCCTATTTCCAAGTAAGGTTGCATTCTGAGCTATTGTAATTAGGACTTTAATATGAATTTTGGGAGGGGCACAGTTCAATCCATAACAGTCATTATTTGCATAAAAGGATTAACCACAGTATTCTATATTTGATTCAGCATCTAAGAGGACAATTCAGTCTGTGAATAACATATAACTTTCTATTAGATTCAAAAAGATACACTTTCTTCTTTTTTAATGAGTTGGTTAGTATATTGCTAAGGTCTGAATGTGTCCCCCTAAAATACATATGTTGAAACTTGACTACCAATGTGACAGTATTAAGAGATGGGCCTTTAGGAGGTGATTAAGTCACAGGGGCTCTCATGATTAAGTCATGAATGGGATTAGTGCTCTCAAAAAAGGTTGAAGGAGTAACTCTGTCCCCTTCCACTGTGTGAGAGTTTAGCAACAAGGGACCATCTTTGAAGTAAAGGGTGGGCCCTCATCAGGCACAAAATCTGGTGGTGCCTTCATCCTGGACTTCCTGGCCTCCCAAACTGTATTTATAAATTAATCATTGTAAGGTATTTTGTTAGTAGACTGAGGCAGAAATATACCTATTATCAACTGTATTTTGTGGTTTTTTTTAAATGATAAAATTAATTTGAGTAGGCTGGGTTTCATGATACTGTCTGGTATGTGCTTATTTGTCACACTCAGATTCCTTAACTGGGAAAATTTCATTATGTTTGTGTTCTGTGTCTTTTTGTTTTACCCAATTTCCTCATTCAGAATGCTGTATTTTATATAGATGCTTTGCTCAGGAGACCATTACATAAATCTTTCATGCATTTGTTGATTTGGTGAGATGTGAAACTTACTAGTATTGGATTAAATAGTTATGACTTTTTCTCAGCAAGATTCTCAGTTTCTTAGTTGCCTCTAAGCAGTCAACTCTGGGCTGCCTTTAAACTTGGCTGTGGCTTGTTGCTTGACCCAGGATTTCTACACTTGTACCCTTTCAGATTCTTAGCCAGTGTCTATAATAGGCTGCTAGGGGCCTATATATTTTATAAAATTATAAGTCATGTTTTGTACATGCATTTTTCTGAGGGAGAATGTCGTTAGCCTATCACCAGCTTCTTAAATAAATCCCTAATTGCTGTCCCTCCCCTCAAAAAGTAAAAATACGGCAGAGCATGGTGGCTCATGCCTGTAATCCCAGCACTTTGAAAAGCCAGGGTAGGAGGATCACTTTAGGTCAGGAGTTCAAAACCAGCTTGGCTAGTGTGACGAAACCTTGTCTCTACTAAAAATACAGAAAGATTAGCCAGATGTAGTGGCAGGTGCCTGTAATCCTAGCAACCCAGGTGCTGAGGCAGAAAAATCGCTTGAACCAGGAGGCAGAGGTTGCAGTGAGCTGAGATACTGCCACTGCACTCTAGCTTGGGCAACAGAGTGAGATTCCATCTCAAGAAAAAAAAATTGATCATATCATCAGGAGAAAGTGGGTGTTTCTTACAATACCCTCACTCCAGCAGTTCTGTTACTGGACTTTAGGATGCGTAATCGAAATTCAGCCTTCTCTGCATTAATTTTAGCAGCAATCAAATATAAAAAAGTTTCCAGAGGTGTCAGGATTGAATGAAGATAATGCTTGTGAGAGTGCTATACTTGCATAGTAAGGATCAATTTAACCACGTAAAACAAAATGTTGTTAATGAGCTTTAAGTCATCGATGTGATAATACAGTGGTGCATGGGCCTGTGGGGATATGAAAAGAAAGTGGTGACTGAAAATGATTTCCCTCTAGCCTGAGAGTCCTCTTGATTGAAGTTTTTGTTGTTGAAACAAGTTATATTTTTTGCAAGCTTTTCCCCCCATAGTGATTCTTTAATGTTTTAAATTGAGTTTATATGAATTTTTGTTTCATTGTACTAGAAAATTTTAAGGTAGCCTGCAAATTAATTAGAAGTACGCTAGAAAATGGCAAGACTTGGTTGGGGCAAATGGTGACTGCTTTGAGGACAGATGTCATTGTGGAAGGGAGAGGTTTAATATTCAGGGGAGGGGAACTGAAGCTTGCAGAGCAGATTCCATTCTGCCAAGCCTCTTGTGCTGCATACAGAGTCTCAGGGCATCAAGCAACCCAAGGGCTTTCTTCAGAGGAATAGCTTGAGGCAGTGGAGAGAGAAGGGCAGGATACTGACAAATGAATCATGAGAATTAGGTGAGGAGATGGAGTTTAAGAACTGCTCTCAGACTTTAAAGTGAATACCTGGTGGGGCTTTCTAGGGATGAGCAGTCCTTCTGAATTTAAGGCCAGATAGGGAAGATGCTAAGGTGGGAAGATGTCAGTGATTTTTTTTTTTTTGAGACAGAGTTTTACTTTTGTCCAGGCTGGAGTGCAGTGGCATGATCTTGGCTCACCGCAACGTCTGCCTCCTGGGTTCAAGCGATTCTCCTGCCTCAGCCTCCCAGGTAGCTGAGATTACAGGCGTGTGCCACTACGCCTAGCTAATTTTGTATTTTTAGTAGAGACGGGGTTTCTCCATGTTGGTCAGGCTGGTCTCGAACTCCCGACCTCAGGTGATCTGCCTGCCTTGGCCTCCCGAAGTGTCAGGATTACAGGCATGAGCCACTACACCCAGCCAGAAGTCAGTGGAGTTTTTGGCCTCCCTTTCCCTTTTTTGTTCTTTTATCCTTTGTACCCTTGTCCTGTATTCTTTTAGGTAGTGGTCAGTGAGGTCTAGCTGCAAGAGGGGACACAGGAGAGGCTAAAGAAACAAAGTTTATTATACTCACAGGTCTTAGAATGGCAGAATCACTGTACAGGAGAATAGGAGGGGGTCACATGTGGGGTGGAGGTGATGGCCCTGACAGCAGGATCAGCTGAGCAGTTGGGAAACAGGTGGGAGTGGAGCGAGCAAGGACTGTGGGCAAATTCCTTTACTAGCGATCTTGGTGCGGTTCACAGGAAAAGGTGGGAGGGGATTTCATTGGTGCATTTTGATGCATGTGATGCATTTGGTAGGCCATGGTCAGAAGGCAGAGAGGTGAACTTGTGGTAGGGGCCAACTTTATCACACTTGTGCACCTGGTTACTTGGGTGGGGTGTTCACAGTTAGTGTATGTGGGAATGAATGCTGAGACAGTAGGAGACAACATATGAAGCTTTGAAACTTTTAATACAACCCTTCTCAGTGTTTTTGGTTTAGAATTTCATTTCCCTAAGCACTTAAGGAGCCCAAAAGCTTAAGAATGAGGTACATGGTATCTGATGGATAATAAAGACTAAGAAGAGAGCTGTAGCTATACTTATTAAAATGTCATGATTGTGAGACCCTGCCAAGACTTTTGCATTGTACCAACAAAATGTTTTCATGCTGTACTAAATCATTAGCTGATGACAAATGCTTCAGGAAATAACTTCACTATTTTTGAAGGTTTTACATTTAGTACAACTTGTAAATGACAAATACAATGTAGTTGCTGTGCTCTAATCTCCCTCCCCTATCCCCGAGTCGTATTGTAGATAGTATAGATGAATATGGAGAAGCTGTCTGTAATACTTGTGAAGAACCCACAGTTCCATGGAGGTTTGCTTGGATACTTAGGGCACTGATGGACCTCTAGGCAGTGTTTTCTGGCTTTTTTTGAATTATGATATATGCAAAAAATAGAAATATCTTTTTTTATAATTGAAACTGACTTTTCCCCATAGATCCTAATGGGAACAGTTTTATAATGCTGAGATACCTTAATATCAAGGAATGTATTAGTCTGTTCCTACGCTGCTAATAAAGACATACCTGAGACTAGGTAATTTATAAAGGAAAGAGGCTTAATTGACTCACAGTTCTGCATGGCTGGGAAGGCCTCAGGAAACTTACAATCATAGTAGAAGGGGGATCAAAAATGTTCTTTACTCGTAATGGCAGCAAGGAGAAGTACAGAGCGAAGTGGGGGAAAAGCCCCTTATAAAACCATCAGATCTCATGAGAATTCACTCACTATCACAAGAACAGCATGGAGGTAACAACCCCCATGATTCAATTACCTCCTACCAGGTCCCTCCCATGACACGTGGGGATTATGGGAACTACAGTTTAAGATGAGATTTGGGTGGCGACACAGCCAAATCATATCATGGAATAATGCTTGAATGAAACATGAAGCAGATAGTCAGCCTGTGCTTTTAAATGTACAGGAAATCGGCTGGGCTCCATAGCCCGTGCCTGCAATCCCAGCACTTTGGGAGGCCAAGGCAGGTGGATCACTTGAGGAGTTTGAACCAGCCTGGCCAACATGGCAAAACCCCATCTCTACTAAAAATACAAAAATTAGCCAGGTGTGGTGATGTGCCTCTGTAATCTTAGCTACTCAGGAGGCTGAGGCAAGAGAATCTCTTGAACCTGGGAGGTAGAGGCTGCAGTGAGCCGAGATCATGCCATTGCACTCCAGGCTGGGCAACAGAGCGAGAGTGTCTCAAAAAAAAAAAAAAAAAAAAAAAGTACAGGAAATAATGTCCATAGTGAACACTCCCAGTGAGGAAAGGAGAGAATGGGAGTCAGGACAGCTATTGTCCATAACAGTGATGGCATCCTGAAGGGGGACATTGTGAAGTCCCCTGCCCAGCAGCGGAGGAAGTACCTTGGTTATACAATCTGGCTCTGCAATCTGGGAAGAACTCTTTTGTTCTTATATATATATTTGGCCAATTCTAAGAAGGGTGAGAGGAAATGTGCCCTCTTTGGGAACTGCATAACTTTTTCAGTCAACTTCCTGTTTATTTAAATTTGAGGATTGTTTTACAGTCACAGGCTTCTAACTACTCACAGTTGATTTGAGTATTGGAATTTCTTTTTTTTTTTTAATTTTATTTTTTTATTGCATTTTAGGTTTTGGGGTACATGTGAAGAACATGCAATATTGTTGCATAGGTACACACGTGGCAGTGTGATTTGTTGCCTTCCTCCCCTTCACCTATATCTGGCATTTCTCCCCA